>CAMZMU010000062.1:30366433-30514356 GCA_947311845.1 Poa pratensis
GATGACAGCATCTTTTTTGCAAAGAGGGAGAAGGAGTGTGGATGCCTTACAAAATACCCTATCTCTATTGTGAGGGTTCAGGACAGAAATTAACTTGGAGAAATCCTCGATATTTTTCGGTAATGGCTGCCAAGAGGAGATAAAGAATGATGTTAAACAGAGGCTTGGCGTCTTTAATGAATCCTTGCAGGATTCCTATCTTGGTATGCCAACAGAGGTGGGGCGCTTCCACTCTGACTTTTCGTTTTTATATGACCGTATGTGGAAACGGATGAATGGTATGTTGATCGCCCGCTATCTCGGAAGGGGGTGGAAATCTTACTCAATCGGTGATTCAGGCGATACCAACACTATGTTATGAGCTGTTTCCATACCAGTGGGAACTTGTGGAACAAATGAGAAAGGCTGTTGCTAATCAGTGGTGGGGGATACACTAAGGGAAAGAGGAAAATGCATTGGCGTTCTTGGGAATGGCTTACATCTCCAAAAGCAATGGGTGGACTTGGTTTTCGGGATTTTGGCAGTTTCAACCAGGCTATGCTAGGTAAACAATGCTGGAGATTCTGACGTTCCATCTCCCTTTGTGCTGTGTCCTCAAGGGACGATATTCCAAATAGTGATTTTTGGGATGCTACGTGCCCCAGATCGGCATCTTATACATGGCGAAGTATCCTCCATGGGTTGAAACTTGTCAGAAGGGCATTAGATGGGGGGTGGGTAATGGTACAAAGATAAAGATTCAGAGTGATAAATTGGATTCCCGGGTTCAGCCTGTGATGTTCGGACTCTGTCGCCTCTCTCAGATGGGCAGACTGTAGATCTCTTTTTGCGAGGATCTGCAGTCTTGGAACGAGCCCTGTACGTTCTGTTTTTCAGGAGGAAGTGGCTGCTCAGATACTCCAGCTTCCAATTAGCCGCCATGGTGAGGCTGATTTTGTCATGGCCTGAAAATGGTTCGGCTTGTATGCTGTACCTCCGGTACCATCTTGCAAGAACCCACTCAGATGTCTCGGGCGCGCAGCGGACCGGCTCGTGGCATGGGCTCGGTGTGCAAGGCGACGCCTTAAGCTGAAGAAACTTTGGGCAATTAAGGGCGGGAAAGATGCTGATTACACTCTGGCGATTGCCACGACTGCTTCCGTCTGGTATGCAGTTGGCTCACCGTCATATTCCTGCTTCCAAAGCATGTGTGCACTGCTCTATGGACGAGCGCATTGAGCATGCGCTGTGTTCTGTCCTATGCTCGCGAAGTGTGGACTGAGGTCAAGAAATGCTTTGATGTTCGGCTGATCGCAAAGGCTTCTTTCCATAAGTACTGGATATTGATTATCTGCTCGTGCGAGTGATCTTGAAGCTGTGCTAGCTGTAAGCTTCTGGCATATTTGGGATGCCCGTAACAAGCTCTAGAGAAAAATTGCTCGGTGGCGCCAGCTTGTTTGGCTTCCAAGATCAAAGCTTATATTGATATGATTGTGGAGCATCTTTTCATCTCGAGGCCAACCATAGGCGGAACCTTCTTTCAGCAACTTCTTGGTTCCGCCGCCGGCAGGTACGGTTCTGATTAACGTTGATGCTGCCCTTTTTGCTCAGTCTCGCCGAATGGGTGGGGTGTGGTGATTCGTGACCATGGCGGATCGTGTGTCGCGGCTTGCGGCGTCGCGTTTTCGGAGTGTTACCATTCCGTGCTTGCTGAAGCATTGGCGGTAGGAAGGCACTCTCTGTTGCCGGGATGAAACTTTCAGAAAATTCAGCTGGCCACAGACTGCCTGTCTATTGTCCAGCGTCAACTCGACGGAGTTTGATCGTTCTATCTGTGGCCGGTCATCCAGGATATCAAGCAACTTGTGCTCTTTTTCAGAGTTTTCTGTATTTCATGTTCGTCGCGAGCAAATGTTGCCGCGCATCTGTTAGCTCATTTCTAGTGAGCAGTTAGTGTGTCGTGTTGGCGTGTGTGTGCCACCGGATTGTATCCGGGAAGCTTTGTGTATGAACTTTATGTCTCCATGATTTATATAGCACAAATTTCAAAAAATAAAAAACGAACGTCATGCAGCTCGGGCACTACTTCCCACCTGCGTATCTGCACCACCTTCTCAGGAGCGCGGCGTCTGGGCCCTTGGGCAGTGCCGGCCGAGACCGGTGCCGTTGGAGATCAACTGCATGCTGCAGGTGACGCACAGAGCTTCTCCACACGCGGATGGGCTCTCAGCCCAGTGGTTGGGACGCGGTGGCGTCAACCAGCGGCCAGAGTTCGACTCTTGCGTCCGCACCTGCGCGCGGCACTGTTCGTGTGAACAGTGTCCAGCGCAACACTGTTCACGTGAACAGTGTTGGTTGCTGTAGCGAATTTCTGGAGGGCCCATGGGCTGCATATATTCGCAGAAGACTGAGCCCATAAATCATGCCCAGTTCAGCTACGGAGCCATTCCACCGCGGTTCGACATGGTATTGTGGTGTGCCCACCACCGCAGGGATTTCCCGGAAGATCTAGGCTCGCGAGGCTCAAGTCTTAGTATGGTTTGGTTAGGTCTAGCTTACGCCGCGGTGGCGTGCGTGTGGTTGTGTGTGTTGTGTGTGTGTGGAGTGCGATAGTGCGTGAGTTCAGATACTACAAGCTGTAATAAACTAGGAATTCTCAAAAAAAAAAAGAGCTTCTACACACACAGCACGCCGCCATGGCGCGCTGGTCTCGAGCGGGACCCAGTACCCCACACAGCTTGTTCGGCAGTACGCGCGCAGTCCGGTGGGAGCGCGCTCTCAGCGAGCCGCGAGCCACAGTCGACAAAGCCCCGTAGTCAATCGCCTTCCTGCACTCTCCGGTGGAGCACGGCTCGGCCGCCACCCCTGCCGCACGCAAATCGCACAAAGAGGCACGTACCGTTTCGATTTGCGGTTGAGTTGTCATGATCGTTGATCAAATTGAACGACTTAGATTTTAATGTATCAACATGCACAACACAAGTTTGCTCTTTTAATAGTAGTATAGATGCTGATTTTTTGGTACCAGAGGTTCCAGCAAATCAGGGTCAAAGGAAGCGAAACACCCCTGTCATGTTGTGACACGGAAGAATTGGCCAGTCATCTCGAAACATGTCCTTTTTACAACGATTTCTATGTATCCCACTATTCTTCCTAATAGCATTTTTTTTATAATTTCCGTTTTTTTCTTTGACAATATAAACAACTTATACTCAATTACTACTCACAGTAGTTTATTTACGCTGTTTTTGTCGAGAACGAGTAGTTTTCTTTGTTCTCCTGGCAGAACAACTGGCTCTGTAGGTTTAGCTCCAACTTGCATTCAATATTATATCACTTATAATCTCATTTTGGGAATCGATTAGATTTAATTTATAACTCATTTTCACTGTGATAACTTATTGAAAATTTCTTGTGTATCCAAGTATTTTTCCTGATAGCAATTGGCATTCTAAATTTTGATAACTTCTTTTATAAAATTCCCTTTTTTCTTCTTTAACAGTATAAACAACTTCTACTCAATTACTAGTAGTTTATTTACGTTTTTTTTGAGAATGAGTTCGTTTAGTTTGTCATGTTAAAAAGGTACTCCTGGCAGAACGATTAGATCTGTAGGTTTGGCTAAAAGTTGCATTCAATATTGAATCACTTATAATCTCATTATCTTGTTCTGGAATCGTTTAGATTTAATTTTATAACTCTTTCTACTCTGGGACAGGGATCTTTCGAGTTTTGGCATTTCAGTAGAAAAACAAAACTGCAGCACGTATGAATACAATGTTGACTGACTGGACTGCTGTTGGTAACAGGACATAATTAAACTCAAAAGGGGAGAAAGACATGAGCAGATCTTTCATAAAATGGGACAAGATTAGCTTAGCTAATAATAACAAAACAAGAAGAGCATATGGGCAACAGCCGACAACAAGAGCAAATGTTTCTCACTCAATTGTTGGGGAGCTCCCGCACTAACGAAAAAACTGCAGGCGATTCAGCCAACTAATAGTGTAATTAAGTATGTAACCTAACAATATCTAGTACGTATCACTATCAACACTACAATGGACATAAGACATATGTTTGCTCAGAGTATCTAATCAAGGCTAAATTAACTTGATCACTCTTGGACGGGATCGATCCTCTCTTTGTTCTTTCCTCTGGCGCGAGATGAATCCAATCTTCACTTGAAAAAATCCATGAAATCAGTGAAAGGGTCATTGAACTCCACCGTGGGCACCATCTGCTCCCTCTCCCGGCGAGCCTCGGCCCTCAGCCGCTCGATCTCACGCCGGCGGACGGCCTGCGCATCTGCGGCAGCTGGGGCATCATGGCGAGCCTTGGCAAGACGGGCCCTCTCGAGGAGCTCGCGCATGGTGAAGGCCGGGGGCTTCGGGGGCGCCTCCGGGAGCTCGGTAAGACGGACCGGCGACGCACTGGTCTTGTTCTTGGTCACGCAGCTGGCTTCCAACGCCGTCCCGCAGCGAACCCTGGGGGCACCGGTCCTTGTCGCTGCTGGAACGCTTGGTCTTGGTGGTGGCAACGGGCTCGCCCGCGCCGTAGGAACCGCGCGCGTGCTTCGCCGGAGGATCCCCGTCGTGGAAGCATCCGGGCCGCTTCGGTTTCTTGGCGACGGCGGCGGTGGGCTTCGCAACGCAGGCGGGTTGATGCGGATGCGGGAGGAGGCGCAGGCATGGAGGACGGCGGCGGCGGACCCCGCGCGAGCTCAGGGAGTGAGAATGCACCGTGGCACCCATGGCCGGAGTCGCGGGCACAAGATCGAAAGCACGCGAGAGGGGATCGTGGAAGAAATCGATCGGGAGATTTTGGATCGAGCTGAGCAGGAAGAAAGAGCAGAAGTGGCGGGCAAGTTTAGGGCAGAAGTGGCGGCAAGATGATTTGGAATTCAAGTCGAACTCGGTTCAGATTTGGAAATTGGCTGTCACGCGTATTGCTTTGTTGGACACGCCTTGTGGTTCCCACTTATCAGTTTAAAATCTTGAATCCGAGAATGCCCGATCTAGCACATTGTCGGGTATTGGGCAATTTTTTGAAATACTTTAAACCTAGGAACGAAACAAAATCGGCCACATCTTCGATAAAGTTAAGATATTTAACAAAAAAGTTTTGAGAAATTTAACTAAACAATATCTAATGATGGATCTACCGCCGGTTTCGTTCACCACACCTTTCACTCGCGGCCGTTGTGCAGGTTGAACGGAGGAAGCTGCTGGCGCTAAGTTGACGAGGGAATATATTGCCGTGTTGCTTCTATCTCCTCGGCAACGGCGCCAGAAAATATGCTTGATGCGTGCAACGTCACACGTCAGTTGGGAACCCCAAGAGGAAGGTATGATGAGTGCAGCAGCAAGTTTTCCCTCAGTATGAAACCAAGGTTTATCGAACCAGTAGGAAAACGAGGTTGCTTCGAAGGTGTTGGTGAAGGAGTGTAGTGCGGCGCAACACCAGGGATTCCGGTGCCAACGTGGAACCTGCACAACACAATCAAATTACTTTGCCCCAACTTAACAGTGAGGTTGTCAATCTCACCGGCTTGCTGAAAACAAAGGGTTAAACGTATCGAATGGAAGATGATGTTTGTTTGCATAAAACAGTAGAGAACAATGATTGCAGTAGATTGTATTTCAGATGTAAAAGAATGGACCGGGGTCCACAGTTCACTAGTGGTGTCTCTCCAATAAGATAACTAACATGCTGGGTAAACAAATTACAGCTGGGACAATTGATAAGTGCATATAACATGCATGTGTGAGTTGTGGTGTCTACTATGAGATTCATTTGGGCATTACGACAAAGTACATAGACCGCTATCCAGCATGCATCTATGCCTAAATAGTCCACTTTCCGGTTAACATCCGTACCCCTTCCAGTATTAAGTTGCAAGCAACAGACAATTGCATTAAGTAATGTGCGTAATGTAAACAATACATTCATCCTTGAATAAAGCATTGCTGTTTTACCCCTAGTGGCAACAACACATCTACAACCTTAGAACTTGCTGTCACTATCCCAGGTTAAATAGAGGTTGAACCCAACTATCATGCATAAATACCCCCTCTTGGAGTCACAAGTATTCACTTGGCCAAGGCTTCAACAAGTAACGGAGAGCATGCAAGATCACAAATGACATAGACATGATAATATAATATTCAGCTCCACATAGGTATCAATATAAGTCAGATCCCAGCAAACACAACATGTAGCATTACAATAAGATGATCTTGATCATGATAGGCAGCTCACAAGATCTAAACATGATGGCACAAGTGGAGAAGACAACCATCTAGCTACTGCTATGGACCCATAGTCCAAGGATGAACTACTCACGCATCACTCCGGAGGCGGGCATGGCGATGTAGAGCCCTCCGGTGATGATTCCCCTCTCCGGCAGGGTGCCGGGAAGAGCTTCAGAACCCCCCGAGTTAGGGTTGACGACGGCGGCGGCAGCGAATATGTTCTGGATGAAAGGCTCGGTGTTTTAGGGTTTTCACGTCTCGGGGAATAAATAGGCGAAGGGGCGATGTCGGCGGACCCCCGAGGGGCCCAAACCACCAGGCGGCGCGGTGGGCCCCTGCCGCGCCGCCTGTGGTTTGGCCACCTCGTGGCTCTTCGTCTCTCCTTCGGACTCCGTGTACGTGCTGGAAAAATAGGGACTGGCCTTTTGTTTCGTGCAATTCCGAGAATATTTCCAGAAGTAACTTTCTGAAACCAAAAACAGCAGAAAACAGGGAACTGGCACTGTGGCATCTTGTTAATAGGTTAGTCCCAGAAAATGCATAAAAGTGATATGAAGTGTATATAAAACATGTAGCAAATGGTATAATATAAGCATGGAACAGCAGAAATTATGGATACGTTGGAGACGTATCAAGCATCCCCAAGCTTAGTTCTACTCGTCCTCGAGTAGGTAAAACGATAACAACAAATAATTTCTGAGGAGACATGCTTTCACACAATCTTGATCAATATATTGCAAGGCTCATGTCATGAATGAAGTGACTCAAAGCAATGATCTATAGTTTGCTAACAAATAGATAAAGAGTAAACAATGAATCATATAAGCAAAAACTTTTCATGAATAGTACTTTCAAGACAAGCATCAAAAAGTTTTGCATAAGAGGTAACTCATAAAGCAATAGATTCAAAGTAAAAGGCATTGAAGCAACACAAAGGATGATTAAGTTTCAGCATTTGCTTTCAACTTGTAACATGTATATCTCATGGATAGTTGTCAACATAAAGCAATATAACAAGTGCAATAAGTAAACATGTAAGAATCAATGCACACAAAGTTGACACAAGTGTTTGCTTCTAAGATAGAAAGGAGTAGGTAAACTGACTCAACATAAAGTAAAAGATAGGCCCTTCGCAGAGGGAAGCAGGGATTAAATCATGTGCTAGAGCTTTTTAAGTTTTCGAAAGCATATAGAGAGCACAAAATAAGTATTTGAGAGGTGTTTGTTGTTGTCAACGAATGGTAGTGGGCACTCTAACCCCCTTGTCAACCAGACTTTCAAGAGCGGCTCCCATGAAGGACGTTATCTCTACCAGCAAGGTAGATCATCCCTCTTCTCTTTTGTTTACACATGTATTTTAGTTTCTTTATAGATGACACTCCTCCCAACCTTTTGCTTACACAAGCCATGGCTAACCGAATCCTCGGGTGCCTTCCAACATTCACATACCATGGAGGAGTGTCTATTTGCAAATTAAGTTGCTTACTGATAAATCAGGGCAAAACATGTGAAGAGAATTATTAATGAAAGTTGTAATTAATTGGGGCTGGGCACCCCGTTGCCAGCTCTTTTTGCAAATTATTGGATAAGCGGATGTATATGCCACTAGTCCATTGGTGAAAGTCAGAAGTAAATGACAAGATTGAAAGATAAAACACCACATACTTCCTCATGAGCTATAAAACATTGACACAAATAAGGAGTAATAAAGTTTTGAATAGTTTAAAGGTAGCACATGAAATATTTACTTGGAATGGCAGGAAATACCACATAGTAGGTAGGTATGGTGGACACAAATGGCATGGGTTTTGGCTCAAGTTTTGGATGCACGAGAAGCATTCCCTCTCAGTACAGAGTTTAGGCTAGCAAGGTTGTTTGAAGCAAACACAAGTATAAACCGGTACAGCAAGAATCACATAAAAACATATTGCAAGTATTATAAGACTCTACACTGTCTTCCTTGTTGCTCAAACATTTTACCAGAAAATATCTAGACCTTAGAGAGAACAAATATGCATCCCAAGTCTCAACAAGCTCTACGGTAGTTCTCCACTACTAGGCTTTAACTACATGATGCAAGAGCTTAAACATGATCTACTTGAGAGCTCAAAACAATTGCAAAGTATCAAATCGAAACAAGACAATGATCTACAAGAATGCATATGTCTTTTCCAATACCAACTACTACATGTAGCATTTTCTTTCTTCCAAACAAACACCAATCAATTTATTTAAACATAAACTCTCCAAATGATAATATAATGCAGCAAGAGAGTATTTATAAACAAGTGCTAACAGCTCGAAGAGATGCATGAAAAACAGGAGCTAAAAGCACTGCAGTAGCTAGTTAAGAATACTCAACAAATATAAAGCGTGTCTCTCTCCCACACAAGGATTGCTAGGATCCGAATTTATTCAAACAAAAACAAAATAAAAACACACAGACGCTCCAAGTAAAGCGCATAAGATGTGAAAGAATTAAAATATAGTTTCACTAGAGATGACCTGATAAGTTTGTTGATGAAGAAGGGGATGCCTTGGGCATCCCCAAGCTTAGACGCTTGAGTCTCTCTGAATATGGTTGGGATGAACCACGGGGGCATCCCCAAGCTTAGGCTTTTCACTCTTCTTGATCACATAATATCACCCTTCTCGCTTGATCCTTGAAAACTTCCTTCACACCAAACTCAAGACAGTTCTCATTAGAGGGTTAGTGCATAATCAAAAATTCTCATATTCTGTAATGATACAATCAATCCCAAAGCTTCTGGACATTAGCTACAGCCACCAATGCTTTGTGGAGCAAAGAAATCCACACAAACACAGTAAAAGAGCGAATGCAAAACAAAAGGCAGAATCTGTCAAAAACAGAACAGTCTGGAATGACGAATTTTTTCGAGGCACTTAAGTTGCTCAGATGGATCTGGCCTAAAATAATGAAAGTTGCGTACATATCTCAGGAATATGCGTGATTTTTTCAGAATTTTTTGAATTTTCTACAGGGAGATAAGCTCAAATCCGTGACAGCTAAAAATCTGTCACTGCGCAGAAATCCAAATCTTGCATCAACTTTCAATATAGAACTTTACTTGGCACAACATTGCGATAAAATAAAGATACAAAGGAGTTGCTACAGAAGTAACAAAACTCCTTGACTCAAAGAAAACAAAAATAACAGCAAATAAAAACGATGGGTTGTCTCCCATAAGCGCTTTTCTTTAACGCCTTTCAGCTAGGCGCAGAAAGTGAAAATCAAGTGTTTCAAGAGAAGAAGCATCAACATCATAACTTGCTCTAACAATAGAGTCAAAAGGTAACTTCATTCTCTTCCTAGGGAAGTGTTCCATACCTTTCTTGAGAGGAAATTGGTACCTTATATTACCTTCTTTCATATCAATGATGGCACCAACAGTTCGAAGAAAAGGTCTTCCCAAAACAATAGGACAAGATGCATTGCATTCAATATCCATAACAATAAAATCAACAGGGACAAGGTTATTGTTTACTGTAATAAAAACATCATTAACTCGCCCCAAAGGTTTCTTCATAGCATTATCAGCGAGAAAAACATCCAAATAACAATGTTCCAAAGGTGGCAAATCAAGAATATCATAAAGCTTCTTGGGCAAAACCGAAATACTTGCACCAAGATCACACAAGGCATTGCAATCAAAATCATTCACCTTTACCTTAATGATGGGTTCCCAACCATCTTCTAATTTCCTAGGAATAGAAGCTTTAAGTTTCAACTTCTCCTCCCTAGCTTGCAAAAGAGCATTTGTAATATGCTTTGTAAAAGCCAAATTAATAGTGCTAGCATTGGGACTTCTAGCTAATTTTTGCAAGAACATAATAACTTCAGAGATGTTACAATCATCAAAATCAAAATCATTATTGTCAATGGTGGTGGAACCATTGTCTCCAATAGTTTGAAAAATTTCAGCACTTTTATCAGAAAAAGTTTCAGCAGTTTTAGGCAATTTCAAACGCTTTGCAGAAGTAGTAGAGACATTACCAACACCAATAACATTACCATCAATAGTAGGAGGCTTACTAGCATGTGAAACATTAGCATTACTAGTGGTGGTGATAGTACAAACTCTAACTATACTATTCTCTTTTTCAAGTTCTTCCTCTTTTTCCCACCTAGCATGCAATTCAGCCAACATCCTAATATTATTATCAATTCGAACTTGGATGGCATTTGCTGTAGCAAATGACTCATCAAGACCTTCAGGTTTCGCTGCCATGTTATTAATCAAAGAGGACTGAGCTTCAGACATAGATGAAATACGGTTTTCAGCAATGGAAATCTTAGTTTGCAAACCTGAAATCTCACTATTTATATTTTCGAGTTGCTGTCCTATATTCTTCAACATGGCAGTTTGTTCATTCATAGCTTTTGTAAACAATTGATTTTGCTCAAATTGTGATTGCATAAAGCTTTTAGTTGATCTCTCAATTTCTATCATCCTTTCCTCACTAGGCATAAAAGATCTAGCATTAAATAACCATTACCACTTGAAGGAAAAGCCTAGAGTTGTTGCTACCAAAATTATTCCTATAAGCATTGTTGTTGAAGTTGTTGTTTTTAATGAAGTTACATCAACATGCTCTTCTTGAGCAACCAATGAAGCTAAAGGAACATTATTAGGATCAACATGAGATCTACCATTCACAAGCATAGACATAATAGCATCAATCTTATCACTCAAAGAGGAGGTTTCTTCAACAGAATTTACCTTCTTACCTTGAGGAGCTCTTTCGGTGTGCCATTCGGAATAGTTGATCATCATATCATCAAGTAGCTTTGTTGCTGCACCTAAAGTGATGGACATAAAGGTTCCTCCAGAGGCGAATCCAATAAGTTCCTTGAGGAAAAATTTAATCCTGCATAAAAGGTTTGGATGATCATCCAAGTAGTCAGTCCATGAGTGGGACAATTCTTCACCAAAGATTTCATTCTTTCCCAAGCTTGAGCAACATGTTCATTATCAAGTTGTTTAAAATTCATAATGCTACTTCTCAAGGATATAATCTTAGCAGGAGGATAATATTTCCCTATGAAAGCATCTTTGCATTTTGTCCAAGAATCAATACTATTTCTAGGCAAAGAAAGCAACCATTCTTTAGCTCTTCCTCTCAAGGAGAAAGGAAAAAGTTTCAGTTTTATAATATCCCCATCCATATCCTTATACTTTTGCATTTCACAAAGTTCAACAAAGTTATTAAGATGGGCAGCAGCATCATCAGTACTAACACCAGAAAATTGCTCTTTCATAACAAGATTTAATAGAGCAGGTTTAATTTCATAAAATTCTGCTTTAGAAGCAGGTGGAGCAATAGGAGTGCATATGAAATCATTGTTGTTTGTGCTAGTGAAGTCACACAACTTAGTGTTCTCAGGAGTACTCATTTTGAAAAACAAAATCAAACGAATTAAACAAGTAACTAATTTTTTTGTGTTTTTGATAAAGAGAGCAAACAAGACTAAATAAAAATAAACTAAGCAAGACAAATAACAAAGTAAAGAGATTGGGTGTGAGAGACTCCCCTTGCAGAAGCAATTCGGTTTTCCCCGGCAACGGCGCCAGAAAAATGTTGCTGGCGCTAAGTTGACGAGGGAATATCTCCCCGGCAACGCGCCAGAAAAATGCTTGATGCGTACGTCACACGTCAGTTGGGAACCCCAAGAGGAAGGTATGATGAGTGCAGCAGCAAGTTTTCCCTCAGTATGAAACCAAGGTTTATCGAACCAGTAGGAAAACGAGGTTGCTTCGAAGGTGTTGGTGAAGGAGTGTAGTGCGGCGCAACACCAGGGATTCCGGTGCCAACGTGGAACCTGCACAACACAATCAAATTACTTTGCCCCAACTTAACAGTGAGGTTGTCAATCTCACCGGCTTGCTGAAAACAAAGGGTTAAACGTATCGTATGGAAGATGATGTTTGTTTGCATAAAACAGTAGAGAACAATGATTGCAGTAGATTGTATTTCAGATGTAAAAGAATGGACCGGGGTCCACAGTTCACTAGTGGTGTCTCTCCAATAAGATAACTAACATGCTGGGTAAACAAATTACAGCTGGGCAATTGATAAGTGCATATAACATGCATGTGCGAGTTGTGGTGTCTACTATGAGATTCATTTGGGCATTACGACAAAGTACATAGACCGCTATCCAGCATGCATCTATGCCTAAATAGTCCACCTTCCGGTTAACATCCGTACCCCTTCCAGTATTAAGTTGCAAGCAACAGACAATTGCATTAAGTAATGTGCGTAATGTAAACAATACATTCATCCTTGAATAAAGCATTGCTGTTTTACCCCTAGTGGCAACAACACATCTACAACCTTAGAACTTGCTGTCACTATCCCAGGTTAAATAGAGGTTGAACCCAACTATCATGCATAAATACCCCCTCTTGGAGTCACAAGTATTCACTTGGCCAAGGCTTCAACAAGTAACGGAGAGCATGCAAGATCACAAATGACATAGACATGATAATATAATATTCAGCTCCACATAGGTATCAATATAAGTCAGATCCCAGCAAACACAACATGTAGCATTACAATAAGATGATCTTGATCATGATAGGCAGCTCACAAGATCTAAACATGATGGCACAAGTGGAGAAGACAACCATCTAGCTACTGCTATGGACCCATAGTCCAAGGATGAACTACTCACACATCACTCCGGAGGCGGGCATGGCGATGTAGAGCCCTCCGGTGATGATTCCCCTCTCCGGCAGGGTGCCGGGAAGAGCTTCAGAACCCCCCGAGTTAGGGTTGACGACGGCGGCGGCAGCGAATATGTTCTGGATGAAAGGCTCGGTGTTTTAGGGTTTTCACGTCTCGGGGAATAAATAGGCGAAGGGGCGATGTCGGCGGACCCCCGAGGGGCCCAAACCACCAGGCGGCGCGGTGGGCCCCTGCCGCGCCGCCTGTGGTTTGGCCACCTCGTGGCGAGTCTTCGTCTCTCCTTCGGACTCCGTGTACGTGTTGGAAAAATAGGGACTGGCCTTTTGTTTCGTGCAATTCCGAGAATATTTCCAGAAGTAACTTTCTGAAACCAAAAACAGCAGAAAACAGGGAACTGGCACTGTGGCATCTTGTTAATAGGTTAGTCCCAGAAAATGCATAAAAGTGATATGAAGTGTATATAAAACATGTAGCAAATGGTATAATATAAGCATGGACCAACAGAAATTATGGATACGTTTGAGACGTATCAGAAGCACGCGACGGCTTAGTCATGCTCTTGCCAAAAGATCGGCAGTGGGAAGAGCCTTGGTGTTGAAGTTCTCCACTGTGAGCTTCCGTCGTGGCTAGCGGATCAACACATGCAGCTAGGTCCTTCCGGGAGCGGCGGGCGGCCAAGTCGCTCGCCTGATGCTCCACCGCCAGGAATACGGATTCCCCGCCGCATGAGCATGCCGTTTTTAGGGGACTTTGTCGCCGAGGCGAGGTGAGGATGCTCCTATAGCCTTTATTTTCAATGCAACTTGTTTCGTGGTTGTGCACTATGGCTAGGAGGGCGAAGACGTGGTGTGTGGCGGTGGATGACGAGAACAATGAGGAGGCGAAGTGTGGTGAGGGGGCCTATGTGCATCGCATATGTTATGTCTGTGTTGATATATAGGTAACACTGCAAAACTGTTTGTGTACCTTCACATCAGTAGCGGGGTGTGGCGCCCTGACCCGACTGTTATACAGTGATACTGTGTCCCCGGTTATCCGATACCACCAGACACACTATCAAAGCATAATAGAGAGATCAAGACTTGTGGAACAACTGGCACATCACAGACTCTACGACACAAATCATAATAGTTCAACTCTTATAATAGAGAAAGATAGCAAATGACAACCAGGGGTCACAGACCCAACATTACAACAAGCGGAAGCAAAAATAAGTTGTTCTAAACAACAAGATCCAGATTATGGCCTAAGAGGCCTACAAAGAAACATCCAAGCGCCAGCTGTTCCGGGATGTCCCAAGCTGCCACCTGGGAACCCCAGACTACTCGTCGACGTCCACAAAGAACCCACCTTCGAGGTCGGTGAAGTCCTCCTCTGAAACAAAACAAACGACGTTGAGTTCGACGAACTCGCAAGATTATATATAGAGCTTTAGCTCGATGAGGCTTTCAAGGTTTTATGGCTGTTTTGCATAAAGCTGATTTTATTTATGAAAACATAACTCAATGGCATCGACTAATCAGAGTATTTTTAAAAAGGGGTAAGAAGTAACTCTTTACTCTGATCACCTTTCTCATCATCAACCACCATCAACCATTGTACCTGTTCATCAAAGGCACCTCCCCGAATCACCCTCGAGGAAGCTCACCTTGCAATTGTGAGTGGTACCTCTAGTACCCAGTTTTTAATCATTCTGTTAAAGTTATTCTATGATCTCTGAATCCGTCACCACGTCGTCCATAACCGCGGACACGGCTTTTCGAAAAGATTTATCCCTGCAGGGGTGTACAATGTGAAAGTCGCCAGGTTCCCGAGGGACCTCCCGGCTTCTTATCCATGCGTACCATCCGGCCCATTGCCTAGCTCTTAGCTCTCTTCCGGGGAAAGCCGGCTGGGTGGGAGCGGCTACGACCTTTACCTCGCTTAAGACTAACCCAGGATCATCAGTGGCGGTAGGACAAGAGGTACCTTCTCGCACCCTGTCCCGCGGCCACTTATTTTCCTGACTCCACATCCTCATCTCAGCCTTGGCCACCATCTTCAACGCACGCGCAAATGGAAAGCCAAACTAGAGGACCCTCGGCTAGTCCGCCACAAGTTAGTCGGTCGACGAGGTTCCATATGCCCACGCATGGTTGCACGCTCAACTTGGCTCGTAGGCGAGAACTCGCACTTAGGCGGCGAGAACGAGACAACCCACCACATCCCATGTGGCCTCTCATCCCCACCTTTAAGCATTTTATTATCCGTCACCACAATTCTCCACCATCATTCTCATATCATCACCTGTTTCCCACATGAATCATCCATCGTATAGCTATGCAATTAACTAAGCATGGCTAAGCATCAACATAGCATAGTAAGTATCTCAGGCCAACAATACAAACCTATGGATAATAGGAGGGAAAACAGGTATTGGCATCGGAAACTTAATGCAACTATAGGATACTCTAATCCAATAAAATTGACATTTGGAACCGCATGCAATATTATAGTGGAGAAAATATTTGCGGAAAATAGGATAAGATATGCTCAGAGGGGGGGATTACGCTTGCCTGTCTCAACGTGCGGGTAGTACGGCTCTTCGGGGTTTTGTGGAGTAACCCCGGTTGCTTGATCTAACGGAAAACACAAACATCGGAAGAGAACAATCAATCACCACACATGCATTCACAAAAGCAATGCGCAAACATGATGACATGACAAAATTAAGGTATTGGAAAATATTATCGCAAGTTCTACCAATTCACTTGGGGTGCGAGAAATAATTATTCCCCAATAGAGAAATATTGATCTACCTTGTTTTTTTTATGTTTTCCTGTGCTCGAAAATGAGGTAAAAATGCATGAAATGATGCCACTTGTTAGTCCATAGATTATGATCATTGTGGTATAACACACCAATTTTATGTTGCACCGATTAAAAGTTATTACTTTTATAACTTACTAAATTAGATATGTTCTTTCAAATATTTTATTCTCTCCTTTTTAATTAAGTCCTGATTATGAGTTAAAATCCAACATAGAACAATCATTTAATCCATTTAGGAAGACAAGTAGTTGAAACAGTATCACTTCTTTTTGTACTGGACAAAAATCGGAAAATCTGAATTTTCTCAAAATCGGAAAATCCGATTGAAACAGATTCTGGAAAAGTGGCTAAGGACCTCGAGCTCCTCTGTACTGATGAAAATCGGAAAATCCGAACTCCTTCGATCTCGGATTATCCGATGGACTCGGGAGGCTGAGAATCGACTAAGGACTAGAGAATCCAACGCACTGGTACTGCTCGGAATATCCGAAGCTTCTTCGTTCGGAAAATCCGAACCAGAAGAAATACGGCGACGCACGGCGGCGTGGGGTGCTCCGGCGACACAGGGCGGGAGAGGGAGAGTGGAGGCACTGGGGAGGTTCACACACTCACCCTGGACACGGCAGAGAAGACGGCGAGGTCGGAGGAGGCGTGCCTGCGACGAATTCATCCGCGGCGGCTCGTGAACGGCGGCGGCGAAGTGGTGGACGGCCACGTCGATTCACGGCCTCCTTCGTCGATTCCTTCGGCGGAGAAGAGGAGGGCGACACGGCAAAGCTTCCGGCGGTCTCCGTTTCGCTCGAGGCGAGCTCAAACCGCGGTGGCGACGACGACCATGGCGGCTCGGGTGCGCGCTCGTGGGGAGAGAAGAGGGGAACGAGGGAGCAGGTGAGAGGGGAGCGAGGGGAGCAGGTGAGGTCGTGGGGGCGTCTCCCTTGCAGAGGAAGGCCGAGGAAAGGGGGGCCCGGGCGTGGGCGTCGAGCGAGCGGCGACGGCATGGCCACGGCGCACTGCAGCGCGTGGCTACAGGAAGAAGAGAGGGCATTTCGCGAAAAACCCCCTGCAAAAGATTTGTTCATCACAACCAGGTCCTTCTCCCTTTTCTTTTTAAAACCAGCTGACTTTGAGGATTTAATTTAGGCACCAAAACATTTTCAAAAATTATGAAATAATTTGGGTGGCCCTTTTATACCATGAGGAAGCTCCACAAAAATTGGCGCCCCAAAATAAAATGTTTTGGACAACATTTGTCTAGAGAGGGTGGAAAAATGGCATTTTGCTAATTTTCAAAATGTTGCTCCTTTAACAATTTGGAGCAAGTGCAAAATATTGTTTTGGAGCTCTTGGAACTTCCTTGACAAATAGGAGATGTCAAGTATTTGTGTTTTGCAAGTTTGAGTGCTTCCACTGTTTTGAAATTTGTTGAAGCAAATTTGGCAATTTGGTTTGAAGTGGTGCCAACCTCCACAATTCCCTAGCAACAACCACATTTCCCTAGCAACATCAACACTTCCCTAGCACAATTCCCTAGTGACAAGTTAAAGGTCCCAATTGTTACACTTGATGCAAGGATGCCATGATGCAAGGAACACAAAAGCAAAAAATTTACATGGGTTTTTAGGGTTTCCACTTCGGGCTGTTACAATTCTACCCCCCTTACAGGAATCTCGTCCCGAGATTCTAAGGCTGCGAAAAGAAGTCGGGATACTCCTCACGAAGACTAGACTCTCTCTCCCAAGTTGCTTATTCCTCGGAATGGTGAGACCACTGAACCTTGAGGAACTTGGTAGTCTTGTTGCGGGTCTTTCTTTCGGCTTCATCCAGGACACGGATAGGATGCTCGCGATAGGTAAGATCTTCCTGGAGATCCAGCTCCTCATGATTGACCCCATGGATAGGATCTTGAAGCACCGACGGAGTTGAGATACATGAAACACATCATGTACATTCGGGAATATGACCGGTAATTCCAACTTATAAGAAAGATCTCCTCGCTTGGCCAGAACGGTGAAAGGGCCAACATAGCGAGGTGCCAATTTCCCTTTGATTCGAAGCGGCGAACGCCACGGAGGGGAGAGACGCGGAGATAAGCTTTATCACCAATTTCATAGTGAATTTCCTGATGGTGCTTATCATAGTAGCTCTTTTGCCTAGACTGAGCAATCTTCAGATTCTCCCTTATGATTCTAACCTTCTCCTCAGCTTCATTGATAATATCGACCAAAGAGTGCCCTCTCTCCGGTCTCAGACCAATTTAGAGGAGTGCGGCATTTTCTTCCCTCAAATGGAGCCATGCCCAGACTAGCTTGATAGCTATTGTTGTAGGAGAATTCCGCGAAAGGGAGATACTTTTCCCAACCCTTACCAAAAGAGATTACACATGCCCGAAGCATGTCTTCCAAACTTGGTTCACTCTTTCGGTCTGACCATCAGTTTGGGATGGAAAGCGGTGCTGAAGTTGAGACGAGTTCCCATAGCAGCTTGGAAACTAGCCCAAAACTTAGAGGTGAAAAGGCTTCCACGATCAGAAATTATCTTCTTGGGAATACCGTGAAGACAACGATCCGAGAAACATACAGGTCTGCCAACCTGGCAGCTGTAATGTCAACACGAACGGGGAGGAAGTGAGCCACTTTTGATAGTCGATCAATGATGACCCAAATGGCATCATTTCCCTTTGGAGACTTCGGCAGACCAGTAATGAAGTCCATACCAATTTCATCCCATTTCCACTCGGGAGTAGTAATAGGGGAAGAGTGCCGGCAGGCCTTTGATGTTCAGCCTTTACCCGTCGACAGGTGTCGCATTCAGCAACATACTTGGCAATTTCTCGTTTCATACGAGTCCACCAGAATTGTGGTCGAAGGTCTTGGTACATCTTGGTACTACCGGGATGAATAGAGAGAGGTGATTCATGAGCTTCTTGGAGATGAGCTCCCTCAAATTTCTGTTCTTTGGCACTACCAAGCGGTCACCAAAATAAACAACCCGGATTCATCTTGAGAAACATTTGGCCTTGCCACTAGCAATGTTCTTCTTGATTTCAGATACCCTCATCCAGCTTCTGAGCATCCTTAATCTGGTCTACAAGAGTAGATTTGATCTCCAGATTTGCAAGGTAGCCGGAGGGAACAATTTCCAGTTCAAACGAGAGAACTCTTCATGAGAGCAGGTTGGGCCTTTCAATCATCAGATTGTTGCAATAGGACTTCCGACTTAGCGCGTCAGCCACGACGTTTGCTTTGCCGGGTTGATAGTTCAGACTCACATTGTAGTCCGTGATTAACTCCAACCAACGCCTTTGCCTGAGATTTAAATCCGGCTGGGTGAAGAGGTACTTCAGACTCTTGTGATCCGAGAAGATCTCGCAACGGTTACCAAACAGGTATGGTCTCCATTGCTTCAAAGCATAGACCACAGCGGCAAGTTCTAGATCATGAGTTGGGTAGTTGTGCTCATGCGGCTTCAATTGGCGAGAAGCATATGCCACCACATGGCCATCTTGCATAGCACACAGCCCAAACCTTGTAGAGAGGCGTCACAGAAGACGACGAAATCCTTGCTTGTGTCCGGCAGGACAAGCACAGGAGCGGACGTGAGTTTGGCTTTCAGTGTTTTGAAGCTCTCTTCAGCTTCGGCCGACCATACAAACTTTTTATCCTTCTTGAGAAGGTCAGTCAGGGCCTTGGCTATCTTGGAGAAACCTTCGATGAATCGGCGGTAATAACCGCCAATCCGAGAAAGCTTCGAATGTCCTTGACTGACATTGGAGTTTTCCAATCCAGAATGGACTGAATCTTGTCAGGAATGACCCACACCATTGCGGATATTACATGACCAAGGAAGACAAGTTTATCCAACCAAAACTCACACTTGGAGAACTTGGCATAAAGACGGTGTTCTCGAAGTCGTGTCAGAACCAAACGAAGATGTTCTCATGCTCTTCTCAGTTTTGGAATAGATAAGGATGTCATCGATGTAAATGACGACAAACTTGTCAAGATAATCCATGAAGATGGAGTTCATGAGCCTCATGAAAGTAGCGGGGCATTTGTGAGACCAAAGGACATGACGGTATACTCATATGAGCCATAACGAGTAACAAATGCCGTCTTTGGAATATCCTCCTTTCTGATTTTTATCTGATGGTAGCCTGACCTCAGATCCATCTTGGAGAATACCGTTGCACCAGCTAACTGATCCAACAGATCATTGATGCGAGGAATAGGATACTTGTTCTTGATTGTCACCGCATTCAACGGTCGATAGTCAGAGACTAGACGAGGCACGGTAGAATCCCTCTTCTTGACAAAGAGTACCGGACAACCCCAAGGTGAACTGCTAGGCTGGATGAACTCCTTAGCTAACAGCAGATCAATTTGCTCTTTCAACAGAGCCAACTCTTCCACCGGCATACGGTAGGGCTTCTTGGAAATTGGAGCGTACCGGGAAGTAGATCTATGACAAACTCCACACTTCGGTCAGGAGGCATGCCAGGCAATTCTTCCGGGAACACATCCGGGAAGTCACACACCACGTGTATGTCCTGGATTTCAGGAGGGGATTCGCCTTCCATAAAGCAAAGGAGAATCTCAGGTGAGTTGGGTACGACGGCGGACGGAGGTCTTGATGTTGCAGGCCAATACTTCACAATGTCACCGGAAGGAGCGGTCACAGTAATGGTCTTGGCGGCACAGTCGAGATTAGCCGGTATTTGGCTAGCCAGTTCATGCCCAGTATGACATCAATGCCTTTGGACTTCAGAGCTACCAAGGCATAAGGAAAAGACAAGGAACCTATATTAATCTGGACCTCAGGAGTAACACCATCGGTTTGCCATTTGGAACCAGGAGTAGCGATCACCAAGGGACGGCTCATTTTCTCGAACGGTATTTTGTGGTCTTTTGCAAAAGCTATGGATATGAATGAATGCGATGCTCCAGAGTCAAACAAAACTGTAGCTGTATTGCCGTTGATTCGTAACTCACCCATAAGAACGCCGGGGTCATCTTCAGCTTCTTCAATAGAGACGTGGTTCAGGCGACCACGCACAATAGGTCCAGCCTTGCCAGTTGGAGTGGCAGGGGCTCGTGCAGGAGTTATCGCGAGAGGTGCCTTCTGGGGGCACTCCCTGGAGTAGTGACCAGCCTGGCCACAGGTGTAGCAAGTGACTCCAGGTGGAGCAGGTAGCATAGGACGGTACCCACTTCCGCCTACCCCAAGTGTCGAAGTAGTGGGGCGCGGAGGAGGTGGCCTATATCCTGCTGCCTCGGCATGAAGGAGCACGAGGTACGGCGCTGTAGGGACAAACACCCTGCGCTTCTTGCTCTCAGAACCCGAGGAACTCTGGTGGTCCCCATGTGCGGGCCTCTTGGAAGCTTCAAGTTCTTTCTTCCTTGCTCAAGAGTGAAAGCCTGGTTGAACAGCTCCTGATAGGTCTGGAACCTGAAGGGCAATAGCTCATAGCGGAGCTGCGGAGTCAGACCCTTGCGGAACAGCTCTTGCTTGTCAGCATCATTGGTCACGTCCCTTGGGGCGTAACGAGAGAGATGGTTGAACTCACGACCATAAGTGCGGAGGTCCATCCGTCCCTGTTGCAAATCCAGGAACTCCCTCCTCTTCAAGTCCATGATCGGCTGGGGAATGTACTCCGCACGGAAGGCAGTGCGAAATCAGCCCAGTGAAGACATGGTTGGCTGGAAACAAAGCCACATGGCTTTCCCACCAACAGCCAGCAGCACCAACCAAGAGGTAGGTGGCAAAGTTGACTTGCTCGCCAATGGGACATGAAGCGCGGAGAACTTGCGCTCCAAAGCACGAAGCCAATCATCAGCTTCCAGTGGCTCCTTAGCATCAGCAAAGTGGGTGGCTGCGAGCGCAGGAACTCGGTGAGAGTGTTGCACTCGTTCCTCCGTGCATTCTGCTGCACCAACTGTTCCAGCAAGCGCTCATTGCGCCCACGGTTCTCCTCAATGGCCATCAAGACCTCAGCCATCGAGGGTGGTGGCGGCAGATCATCCTCATCATCATTGTGGTTACCGCGACCACCACGGCCTCCACGACCTCCTCGAGCCATTCTGGAGATTTGACAATGACACAGTTAGTATCTTTCTCCGAATGGTCGAACAATAGCATTAGCGTCTACACAAGTACACAGACTAGGGACGATAATACTTTGCGAGAAGGAAAACAACAAGATAGAACTTGGGTCAAAGATCAGCATCATGTGCTACTAGTGAGAGTTAAGAAATCACAACTTAACACACTCTAGTTGACACAATCCGGGACCTTATGTTCAAGTCCGTGGGTTAAAACCCAAAGAAAGGATCAAAGATTAGATTCGTAGAAACATCAGTGTTCAACATCTGATTGATTTGGATTACAACGCAGCGGGAGCAACTGGACACATAACACTAAAGGTCGAACCCACCCCGTTTCTAATCATTTTGAAGTAACAGACGAGAAGTAAAACCTTTAACTCAAATCGAGATAAGATTGCTCCGAGATTAGAGGGTAACCAGATAAGGAGTAAAAAGAATCCTAAGATGGTTTTCACAACTCATTTTTAGGTTAAAAATATTTTCACAAACACTAGACTCAACATCGACCAGTAGAAGGGTTTCCTACAGGCAGTACTGCTCTGATACCAACTTGTGGCGCCCCGACCCGACTGCTATACAGTGATACTGTGTCCCCGGTTATCCGATACCACCAGACACACTATCAAAGCATAATAGAGAGATCAAGACTTGTGGAACAACTGGCACATCACAGACTCTACGACACAAATCAATAGTTCAACTCTTATAATAGAGAAAGATAGCAAATGACAACCAGGGTCACAGACCCAACATTACAACAAGCGGAAGCAAATAAGTTGTTCTAAACAACAAGATCCAATTATGGCCTAAGAGGCCTACAAAGAAACATCCAGCGCCAGCTGTTCCGGGATGTCCCAAGCTGCCACCTGGGAACCCCAGACTACTCGTCGACGTCCACAAAGAACCCACCTTCGAGGTCGGTGAAGTCCTCCTCTGAAACAAAACAAACGACGTTGAGTTCGACGAACTCGCAAGATTATATATAGAGCTTTAGCTCGATGAGGCTTTCAAGGTTTTATGGCTGTTTTGCATAAAGCTGATTTTATTTATGAAAACATAACTCAATGGCATCGACTAATCAGAGTATTTTAAAAAGGGTAAGAAGTAACTCTTTCTCTGATCACCTTTCTCATCATCAACCACCATCAACCATTGTACCTGTTCATCAAAGGCACCTCCCCGAATCACCCTCGAGGAAGCTCACCTTGCAATTGTGAGTGGTACCTCTAGTACCCAGTTTTTAATCATTCCGTTAAAGTTATTCTATGATCTCTGAATCCGTCACCAAGTCGTCCATAACCGCGGACACGGCTTTTCGAAAAGATTTATCCCTGCAGGGGTGTACAATGTGAAAGTCGCCAGGTTCCCGAGGGACCTCCCGGCTTCTTATCCATGCGTACCGTCCGGCCCATTGCCTAGCTCTTAGCTCTCTTCCGGGGAAAGCCGGCTGGGTGGGAGCGGCTACGACCTTTACCTCGCTTAAGACTAACCCAGGATCATCAGTGGCGGTAGGACAAGAGGTACCTTCTCGCACCCTGTCCCGCGGCCACTTATTTTCCTGACTCCACATCCTCATCTCAGCCTTGGCCACCATCTTCAACGCACGCGCAAATGGAAAGCCAAACTAGAGGACCCTCGGCTAGTCCGCCACAAGTTAGTCGGTCGACGAGGTTCCATATGCCCACGCATGGTTGCACGCTCAACTTGGCTCGTAGGCGAGAACTCGCACTTAGGCGGCGAGAACGAGACAACCCACCACATCCCATGTGGCCTCTCATCCCCACCTTTAAGCATTTTATTATCCGTCACCACAATTCTCCACCATCATTCTCATATCATCACCTGTTTCCCACATGAATCATCCATCGTATAGCTATGCAATTAACTAAGCATGGCTAAGCATCAACATAGCATAGTAAGTATCTCAGGCCAACAATACAAACCTATGGATAATAGGAGGGAAAACAGGTATTGGCATCGGAAACTTAATGCAACTATAGGATACTCTAATCCAATAAAATTGACATTTGGAACCGCATGCAATATTATAGTGGAGAAAATATTTGTGGAAAATAGGATAAGATATGCTCAGAGGGGGGGGGGTTACGCTTGCCTGTCTCAACGTGCGGGTAGTACGGCTCTTCGGGGTATTGTGGAGTAACCCCGGTTGCTTGATCTAACGGAAAACACAAACATCGGAAGAGAACAATCAATCACCACACATGCGTTCACAAAAGCAATGCGCAAACATGATGGCATGACAAAATTAAGGTATTGGAAAATATTATCGCAAGTTCTACCAATTCACTTGGGGTGCGAGAAATAATTATTCCCCAATAGAGAAATATTGATCTACCTTGTTTTTTTATGTTTTCCTGTGCTCGAAAATGAGGTAAAAATGCATGAAATGATGCCACTTGTTAGTCCATAGATTATGATCATTGTGGTATAACACACCAATTTTATGTTGCACCGATTAAAAGTTATTACTTTTACAACTTACTAAATTAGATATGTTTTTTCAAATATTTTATTCTCTCCTTTTTAATTAAGTCCTGATTATGAGTTAAAATCCAACATAGAACAATCATTTAATCCATTTAGGAAGACAAGTAGTTGAAACAGTATCAATTCTTTTTGTACTGGACAAAAATCGGAAAATCCGAATTTTCCCAAAATTGGAAAATCCGATTCTGGAAAAGTGGCTAAGGACCTCGAGCTCCTCTGTACTGATGAAAATCGGAAAATCCGAACTCCTTCGATCTCGGATTATCCGATGGACTCGGGAGGCTGAGAATCGACTAAGGACTAGAGAATCCAACGCACTGGTACTGCTCGGAATATCCGAAGCTTCTTCGTTCGGAAAATCTGAACCAGAAGAAGTACGGCGACGCACGGCGGCGTGGGGTGCTCCGGCGACACAGGGCGGGAGAGGGAGAGTGGAGGCACTGGGGAGGTTCACACACTCACCCTGGACACGGCAGAGAAGACGGCGAGGTCGGAGGAGGCGTGCCTGCGACGAATTCGTCCGCGGCGGCTCGTGAACGGCGGCGGCGAAGTGGTGGACGGCCACGTCGATTCACGGCCTCCTTCGTCGATTCCTTCGGCGGAGAAGAGGAGGGCGACACGGCAAAGCTTCCGGCGGTCTCCATTTCGCTCGAGGCGAGCTCAAACCACGGCGGCGACGACGACCATGGCGGCTCGGGTGCGCGCTCGTGGGGAGAGAAGAGGGGAACGAGGGAGCAGGTGAGAGGGGAGCGAGGGGGAGCAGGTGAGGTCATGGGGGCGTCTCCCTTGCAAAGGAAGGCCGAGGAAAGGGGGGCCCGGGCGTGGGCGTCGAGCGAGCGGCGACGGCATGGCCACGGCGCACTGCAGCGCGTGGCTACAGGAAGAAGAGAGGGCATTTCGCGAAAAACCCCCTGCAAAAGATTTGTTCATCACAACCAGGTCCTTCTCCCTTTTCTTTTTAAAACCAGCTGACTTTGAGGATTTAATTTAGGCACCAAAACATTTTCAAAAATTATGAAATAATTTGGGTGGCCCTTTTATACCATGAGGAAGCTCCACAAAAATTGGCGCCCCAAAATAAAATGTTTTGGACAACATTTGTCTATAGAGGGTGGAAAAATGGCATTTTGCTAATTTTCAAAATGTTGCTCCTTTAACAATTTGGAGCAAGTGCAAAATATTGTTTTGGAGCTCTTGGAACTTCCTTGACAAATAGGAGATGTCAAGTATTTGTGTTTTGCAAGTTTGAGTGCTTCCACTGTTTTGAAATTTGTTGAAGCAAATTTGGCAATTTGGTTTGAAGTGGTGCCAACCTCCACAATTCCCTAGCAACAACCACATTTCCCTAGCAACATCAACACTTCCCTAGCACAATTCCCTAGTGACAAGTTAAAGGTTCCAATTGTTACACTTGATGCAAGGATGCCATGATGCAAGGAACACAAAAGCGAAAATTTTACACGGGTTTTTAGGGTTTCCACTTTGGGCTGTTACACGGGGCTAGGCGCAAAGTAGGGGCTTTCTCTTTCCGTTGAGGTTTTGATCCGTTTTCCTTGGTGTCGTTCTGTACGTGCCCTATCGGCCAGGGTTGACATGGAACTAGAAGTGTCAGACCATGCATTTGGTTTCGCCGACAGTCTGGCCACTATCGGGGTCGCGGTTGGGTGACATTTTGTGTCCCGGTGCCACAATAGCCCTATTCTGAGCGGTATTGAGAGTGTCCTTGGACATACTCTAATTAAGCGATTTCAAAAGCTAAATCGAAAACTTGATGCACAAGACTCATATCGGAGGCACGATATTTTTTCTCCCTACATACGTGCCAGCATATTAAGCGACTTTCGTAGTTTGCTTGATCATTTGAGGCTTGTCTCAATTTATTTGTGTAATTCGGATTTGTAAACTATACTTTGAATAAGTCTTAATAAATGGTTGGTGCATCACTCGATGCAGAGACCAGAACACCCCCATTTCTAAAAAAAAATCGAAAACTTGATCACCTGAGTATCCTAGATATTACAAGTAATCTTGGAACTACACTATTTTTTACAACTAATTAATTTGTATTCTTCAAGATTTATTAGATGTTGTTTATTTGTTAGAGCTTGTTGTTATCTTAGAAAAATTTCATATTTAATTAAAAAGAAGTTTGTATGCAAAATATATAGCTTTTTCCGAGAGGGGTTTTCTATTTTGTGCCATTCTGAATTGCATCACGTCGGACGCTGACAGGTTGTTGACCCTGTCAGATGGTCAAAGTGACTACGGGAGAGCGGCGACGCCGACCAATTTCATTTAAGCGACTAGCGGTTCCTTAGCCACACGGCTACAGTGCGCCTCCCTGGTGTTAATGCATAACACCTACCTCCCCAGGTCGGTTTACACGCACAGTGCGCACCCGCCTCATCACCACACTTCGCCTCCTTGGTGTTCCCCTCCTCGCCACACATCGCGGCCTCGTCCTTTGTGGCCTTCTTGCCAAGGCGCCCTTTCAAGTTTAGTGAGCATGGCCTACTCGGTGGGCATGTGTCTCCCTAGCGGGTGAAGCATCAGGCGAGCTACGACGTCCGCCGCTACCCCAAGGAGCCACCTGCAGGCGCTGATCCACACTTTAGCTCACAACGAAGAAGTAGGTGTACCCCTCCTTCAGCCCAAGCCAAGTTCTATTCGACGCTATTTTGGCAGGAGCACGACTAGACCATCACGTGCTTTGTCGAGCTTCCCCCATCTGGTTGACAAAAACGTCACAAGAGAAAGGGGCGGTGGAGGAACCGACCCTAGATTTAGGGCTTGGTTTAGTTTAGTTTAAATTTCACAAAACTTATAAGTTATTCTAACGTTGAATAAAATATAGTCGGTTTATTTCGTTGCCCAGCTTGAAAAATATTTAGCAAAAGTAGCCCAATACACGTGTGCCAACACTCACGGTTGAAGTTGCTACATCTGCCATTGAGAGCGCCTTTGGAAATGCTTTTAGTGATTTTTCTTGTTGTCCGTCGTATTTTTTGGCACAAAGGTCGGTCGTATTTTCGGATTCACGATCACAATTTTACTGTGACCAGCAAAGCAATACGGCTGTCACACCGACGCGTGGGTCCCAAGTTTCCAAATCCGAACCGAGTTCGACTTGAATCCGATGGCGCGTCTTCTTCCCGCCTTTTCTTCCCTTTCTTCCTGCTCAGCTCTCAATCCCAATCCCCCGATCGATTTCCGATCTTGCGCGCGCGACTCCAGCCATGGGTGCCACGGTCCATTCCCACTCCCTGGCCTCGCGCGGTTCCGCCGCCGCCGTCCTCCGTGGCTACGCCTCCTCCCGCATCCGCATCAACCCCGCCTGCGTAGCGAAGCCCGCCGCCGCCGTCGCCAAGAAAGCGAAGAGGCCCGGGTCCTTCCACGACGGGGATCCTCCGGCGAAGCGCGCGCGCGGCGTGGGTGAGCCCGACGCCGCCACCAAGAAGACCAAGGCACGCCCGCAGGGTTCGCTGCGGGACGGCGTCGAAACTAAGAACCAGGCCAGCGCCTCGCCGGCCCGTCTTCCCGAGCTCGCGGAGGCGCCGCCGAAGCCCCCGGCCACCACCATGCGCGAGCTGCTCGAGAGGGCCCGTATTGCGATGGCTCGCTCTGCTGCCCCTGCCGCGGATGCCGGGGCCGTCCGCCGGCGCGAGATCCAGCGGCTGAGGGCCGAGGCTCGCCGGGAGAGGGAGCAGATGGTGCAGACGGTGGAATTCAATGACCCTTTCATTGATGTCCTGGACGCGTTCAACTGAAGATTGGATTCATCTCGCGGCAGAGGAAAGAACAACGACAGGATCGATCACATCCAAGGGCTGATCGGATTAATCTAAGCTTGATTAATTACTCTGAGCAAACGTATGCCCTATGTGTATGCAGTGTTGATAGTTGATACTACTAGATATTATTAGATTACACTCTTCATTATAGTAGTATTAGTTGACTGAATCACCGGCAATGTTTTTGTTAGTGCGGGAGCGAGTGCCTCCAGTAATTGAGTTGAGATGTGTGGCCAATTCTTCCGTATCAACAACGGGACAGGAGTTGTTTCGACTTGCCAATGCTGGCGCCCAGGTCCTTGGAGGACATGAGCGGTAGAGCTTAGCGGTAGTTTGCCATGTGAGATGTAATTCTAGCTTCTCTAGGTGGGTGTGTTTAGCTACACTAAAGTATTAGCTTCTTGTTAAAACTTCGCTCTGCTTTCTACATAATATGTACGTCCTTGGAATTCTACGTAAAAATCTTCTTCGGTATCACAATAATCTTGTTGAATTTACATGCCGTCTGGAAATCGGTGCGCACCTTTCATAATGAATATCACATCAAGCAGATAAAACAAGTGATAAAGGGGGTCTCGCATTGATAGTTTTTCGCGTGATATTCTTCTTTCAACAATGGCAGGTTTTATGGGATTCGGAAACTTCTCAAATGATCCAGTTGGTGGTCGAGATTTGCATGTGGAAGTTGCGCCGTCTGCGTAGACATTGAAGCTGGTTGAATTTATTTACAAAAAGTGTGGAGCGTTTTATTTCTGGGAGTTCTGAAGTTTTTGGCATCGTGTCCTCTATTGTTCCTCTATCTTTGGAGTAGATGGATGTCCTTTTATGTTCCTTTCTGTGTTTACCTCGTGATGTGAGGAAAGGTTGATGTCAGATAGTGGACTTTCCTGATGCTATTCTCTAGTTTCGCTTGCTATTAGGACATGTTTTACAGTTTCTATGGTTAGCTGGAGATCCCCAGCGTATGAAAAACACAGTTTGTAAACTCTGTGCTTTTGTAATGAAAAAGCAGGGCCCATGTGGTGTTTTCTCTGAGAGCTCGTTTGGCTCCTGTGAATTCAGTTCATTTCGTAGAAATTGAATGGATTCAAACTTACAGAAGGAATTCATCTGGTTGAATTTAGATTCACATACCAAATTCCATGTTTGGCTGTCACATGGATTTCTAAATGAAATGAATACCATATGGTTGTTTGGTTGCCAGTTGACACACATTCGCAGAAGATACAAGTCTGGCTTCAAACTAAACTGCTACGTAATAAAGACCATGATCTTCCCAATGCAAAAGATATATGTCAGCATGAGATAAACTCAACACATCATATTTCATAACCCTTCAACTCACAAAACAAATTGACATGCTCAAATGTCTATCGAAATGCCATGTTCAGGTCCCTAAAACACAAATGCATGTGAGACAAAATCAAGGTTCACACAAGCTTCAAAGGGATATTAAACAAGTTACAAGAGGTAGACTGCTACAGCTTGTCATCCCAAATAGAAGCTGAAATCTTTGCATTATTACATAACCAACGAAGATCAGGGAGAGGTCTTGACTTGCTTCAGAACCCATTTCTTCATGCAATGCCATAAAGGAGTTGAATGTTTGATCATCTGAATTAGAATATCATAAATTTCTAACAGGTCCTCTTCTCCCAAATCTGGTATTTCACCAAGAGCAGCCCATATTTCTTTAGTACATGCCGGTTTTGGAGGAGGCTCGGAAACATCAGCCTTACATGCAGCGGTGAAGTTGTCCAACTTGTCTCCAGCATCTTTGTTTGCCTGCAAAGAGTTCCCATGAGATGCTTCATAATCTTAGTTGATGCATCTTTGAAGGAACAAGAACAAGCATGAATAAGGTACATACTCTACATAGCTAGAGTCTAGCACTGCACTCTACATATTCTGCATGACTTATCATCTGCGGCTCTAATTCAGTACTGCAAAGCTTTGCCTCAGGCTGTACATATTATAGCTTGCTTACTTTACTTTCCTTTCTCCTTTCAGTTCCAGTTTATTGTAATTAAGACTTTCCCGGCATTTGTTCCAGTTTCTCTTAAGTAACAGAAGCAGCGCCTGCTGCCTTCCGTAAAAAAAACAGTACTGCATATGATCACTTTTCTAGTTAATTCAAACAGGACATGTTTAGACACTACCAGGTCAAAGAAACCTTGCGAACTAAACTGTTCTCTTCTGATGTTTGGCAGTAAACTGGACAGATGCATGGTTCCTGAACTAACTACTCATTCTCTTGTGGCATATTGGCCACTTCTTTAGTCCATTATGTGGACAGGGCAAGAAACACCAGCACAGCTGAGACAAAGCTGACAAGTGATGCAGAGAGTTCAGCAACCAATTATTCCTTGCTTAAGATGAGATTAAAATGTTCAGTATCAACGACTTATGCAAATGAACTGAATACGATCAATCAAACAGTGTCACAGTTTAACTGTGTAGCGCCTAAATCAGTATTTTTTCAGAAGCAAAAATCACAGTGCTGCAAACTGTAACTCTGAAGGTTGCAATTGTTACGCGGAGCTCTATGGCTACAAAATCAGTCACAGGAAACAGATACCAAATAGCCAGTAAGAAGATACTATTTGCTATCATGCCTATTAAAGCACTGAAATAGACAGACTTGACTCGATAGACATAAATGGATTGTGTATATTGTTAGCCAGTGAGAAGATACTATTTGCTATTCATGGAATTATGAACAGAAACACCGAGTAAAACAAGCAGATACTTGTGTATATTGTACAACCAGAATTCATACTATAAAAAGGAGGGCATATTGTACAACCAGACCATCAGAAGATTGTGAATTAGAAACAGAACAAATAATCACTGGCCATTATCAACAAGAACAAAGAACCACTGATTGTGAATTTGGTATGACAGTGCATGAACAAAATGCATTGACACAAGAAAATTCTCCTTAAACCAGATTGTGATTGACAGGGATGTGTGGGAAAATAATTTCACATAGTAAATACAGATCTCATAAACAATATAGTATTATAGTGTATGAGGTGGATTGGGCATTTACCTTTACATTGTTGCTCCAAACATCATCGTTATCAACCTGATCCTGTTGTTTTCACAATCCCAACCGAAACTACTCCGAGAAAGCATATTGTTGACCAAGGTATAATACTTGTCAAACGTCTTGCTCCTGGATATGATGTTATCCTTCTTAATTTCCATTTTGCACTTCTCTCTCTTCTTGACAGCAGCAGTGTACACGTGTGGTTTCCACCCATTCACAATAGATATGCTGAGCCATAGCAACTACAGGAACAAAGAACCCAGCTGCTACCCTATTCCTTTTCTTCCTCCTCTCATGATACAACTCTAGAGTCTAGAGATAGATCAGCCATCTACAATACGTATAGGAGAGAACTAGTTGAACTTAAAAATAAACTATAAACAGCTGTTAGCAAAAAATGATTAACTACAAAAAAATCACCACACAAAGCAGCAGGTAGTAGTAGTACTATACAGTCAATTCACACCCCCAAAGACACGCTACTCTAGCAAAGACAAGAAAAATCACCTCTCTCACTCTCACTTAAGCCCAGACAATCATATAAGCTAAGAAACAGTTCAGAATTTATAAGCTAGAAACGGCAGGAAAACATATGAGTAGGTATAATCTGATCCACAATGTGCTGAAAAAAGGAAAAACAAAGCACACATTTAACGGCGAAGGTTTAAGATGAATTAGATAAGTCAGGCTTACAGTCAGGAAAAACAAGGCACATCTAAATATCTACTTACAGTCAGGCTTTTTGAACTGAAAACAAATTGAGCTGACATGAATGTGACAGATTCATTCAGTGTGCAATCTAAAAGATAGCAAAGCAATACAATGCAATATGGAGCCGTTCTGTTCAGCCACTTTACTACTAGTAGTTGACCTTTGTCTACTACATGCTCTCACAGTATGGAGTCCACTATCACATAACTAGATTGTTTTCCTCTGGTAGCAGCAGACTCAGCTTGCATGAATCTGATAGGAGATTGGAACAAGCTAAGCCTCCTCCTGGTACATAAGCATTCAATTCAATCTAACTAGCAATCTCTCTTTTTCTGGAATCGCTTAGATTTAATTTGTAACTCATCTCTACCTAGGGACAGGGAAGTTTCGAGTTTTGGCGTTTCAGTAGAAAAAGTCTGCAGCATGTATGAATACAATGTTGACTGACATGACTGTTGTAATCATGGAAACATGGACATAAGATCAAAGAACTCAGGAAAAGGAGAAAAATATGAGCAAATCATGGTAACCCAATAATATTTAGCATAAAAGGATCGTTCATACACGATCTAAGACGCCACAGTTTGCAGTTCCAGCAATACTTTCATCACGACAAAACATGCTTACAGACCAACATCCTTGCACCACCCAGAAATTTACGATCTTACCATGCGCGCAAAATACCTTCCTAGACTACCAAGCCAGCCACAGATTGTAATTCCAGTCAGCAGGGCAGATTCAGATGTTCAGGTGATGATGATCAATACGGCTGAGGTCATCATGCATCGACCAGGTCCATGAAAGCCTTGGTCACCACCTTGGCCAGATCAGCGCGACGCATCTCCACATTTATCTGCACCACCCTCTGCTTCTTGATCTTGTTGTCCATGGTGCGCGCCTTGTGGTCGTCCATCTTCCCGAACTCCCTCTTGCACATGCCCGGATACTTTGCCTCCAGCTTCTTCACCTCCTCTGCTAGGAAAGGATACAGCTCACACATCTCCTCGAACCCCTTTGGCTCATGGCCGCTGTTCTTGTCAGCTGTGGTGGTTTTGTCGCTGTCCCAGACGATCTTGGCGAGGTCCTTTGTTCCTTCTCAACAGCGCAATAAGAATAATCGTCATCCAGACTGAAAAAGAAACCCAGGATGCCAACAAAAGCCATTAGCCCCTTCCCAATTGGATTTCCATAACGAACTATAAACTGTATCAAATACCTCACTAAGTATTTCATTCTAACTCTGCCTGTATTTGATGCAAAACTTCTTTAAAAATAGCTATACTGTCTAACCAATCACAAATCAATTCAGAGGTAAAATTAACACACTAAACCTTCAGCTCCACACAAATGCCATGAGCTTCATCTCAAGCTACAGAAACATGTTTATCTTTATCTTAAAAATCTTGAATAAAGGAACAAATTGTGTAGCTTTCTAAAAATCAATCATCTCTTACTTGTTGATGAAAACATAGTGAGAACAAACACTACACCATGAATTTTTAGCATACAAACCAGTGCCTATGAGAACTGCTACACTGAGAAAACTGCTGACTAGTCAAGAAAACACATGCATTTATTATTAGTTATTCTTGTACCTAGATGTTCTATAAGAACTATAAAAACTTCTATAGATTAGTTTGACAAGAAAATAACTGACAGAAATACAGGTTGGAGTAGACAGAGTGTCTCGAAGCATGCACACAGAAGGGCACTACATTTTCTTGACGAATCAGACCAATAAATCAAGGTACATGACTTAGGATTTGGAGCAACACCAACCCTTCTTGTCAAGAAGGGAGATCATTCACAAAATCCAGTCAGAACACATGAACTTGTCAGAACAGAAATATTTGCATAATTCTAAAACTGTAATAATGAGTGCCAAACATAATAATAAACAGAGATTAAGCACAAATTCAAAGTATCGGTTTCAACAGAAAGACCGGTACAAAGCAACAAAAGAAGCAGTTGTTCAATCATTTTCTCATATACTTTGCTCAACTATTGACTATCATAGGTGGCTTCAGCTATAAACAGATCAATTGTCTTACTTGAAGGTGAACATAAGTGGTAGCAAACACCAAACGATGTGAAGTAAAAACATAGGAGCATATTTTAAACTTATATTAAACCAGTCTTCAGAATGGAAAGGTTCAGGATTGCATAACTATCCACTCATACCCATAAAAATTATGTCTCTAGAAACACAATAGAAGTATAAGAGCTGCAACATACCGGACAATTTTTATGACCAGTAATCCTCAATAATTCTAAGGCTAAAATGTGATGTGATGCTCAGATGGTTGATCAAGATGTTCCTACCAGTAGTGCAGCACATATGTTTTTAACGTGTAAAATAATAACTCTACCTTCTCGGAGGCACTCAAGAAAACTGAAAAAGCATTTCAGTTTAAGCAGAATAGAATATTAAGTTGGGATGGACATAGTGGCCTCCTATTGCCTTACCATTGACGAGGTGCAGCTGCGTCTCTTGCACTGGCTCCTCCATTGTGTCCATCTCTGGCAAGTGTTACACAAACAGATGTGAGAACACAATGCATTTCAACCGAACCTAGAAAAAAACATGGTCTTTATCTAAAAAAGAAAAAAAACATGGGTTGAACTCCTACCTTGCAACTAAAACAATTCCACTGGAGTGAAGATCGATCTTCAATGACTTCTGTCTCAAAACCCATCATCATATTTAGCCGCAAATATGAACGAAAATAAATAGAGAAGGGAGTTAGTAGAAGGATTGAAAGCAGCAACATATACCAGACTTAAGTTCAGATGGGCGAGATTGGCCTCCTATGGTCTTACCATGGGGGTGCAGCCGCACCTCTTGCACTGGCTCCTCCGTTGTGCTGATCTCTGAAAAGTGTTGAACACACATAAAAAGTGAGAAAACAATGCATTGCAACTGCATTTGGGAAAAAAACATTGGTTGAATTCTGACCTTGCAACTAAAAAACATAGGTTGAATTCTATGGGCATAAAGAATTTAGGGACCTAAATCGGCACGATTTTGAGTATATGAAACCACGGGGAAGAAAAGGGAAAATTACAATAAATATACCTCATGTTCAAACAGATGGTAGTACCAGAGGGTTGGAGTAAACAGGGTGTCTCAAAGCATTGGCACACAGAAGAGCACCACATGATCCTGCAAAGAAGATTATCGCACCAATCAATTAAGGTACATGACATAAAGAAGAGCAACAGCAACACTAACCTTCTTGTGGTCTCAGCTTCCCACCGCTGATATCAATCCCAGAATTCAATCTGCATGAACTTGCCAGAAACAGATAAAACTAGATAATTTAAAAAACTTCATAAATGAAAGCCAAACAAGAAGACAATCATTCGCAAAATCCAGTGAGAACACATTAACTTGCCAGAACAGAAAAAACACATAATTTCCAAATTGTAATAATCAGTGCCAAACATAAAGGTAAAGACTGATTAAGCACAAGCTCAAAATACTAATTTCAACAGAAAGACTACTACGAAGTAACAAAAGAAGTATTTTTTTTCAATCATTTTCTGGTATACTTTGTTCAACTCACAGGTGGTTTCATTAACAGTAAACAGTCTTACTTGAGGGTGAACATAAATGGAAGCAAACACCTAAGCATGTATTTTCAGCATTTAAACCGTTGCCTAATGGAGAAGTACTACAGTGAACTGAAATTGTTCAGGAAACCCTAAAAGCTGTTGAGAAGTAAAAGATCAATGACATGCGGTTTCAACAGAAAAAGATAAATCACCCATACACGATCATGTACTTTCAGCACAAAACCCATTGCCTAGAGGAGAATTTCTACACTAAGAGAATGTCACCAAGCCCGGTGTACCCAACTCGCCATACCAATGACGCATCGCTGCTCCTCGGCTCGACGGCCAACGCGGAGCAGAGTCGAGGAGGAGGGCGAGCGGCTCTGCTCCTCGGCGGGGACGGATGAGACTGGCACCGAGATGGTGGCGCGAGCGAACGGGGAGGAAACGTTACCGCGTCGGCGGCGCAGGGCGAGGGCGCGGTCCGGGATCGCGGAGGACCATCCCCGGGCGTCACCCTCCTCGCGCATGTCCTCGTCCCGGGCCCTCTTGGCGCCGACGTCGTCCGTCGCCACGGTGGCCATGGCGCCGGCCGGTGGGAAGCAAGATGCAGAGAGCGGAGAGAGAGCGCGCAATCGAAAGCTAGGGTTTCGGATCGGGCGGGAGAGAGAGCGCGCAGCGGAGGAGGAACTGGGAAGCAAGAGAGAGAGAGCGCGCAATCGAAAGCTAGGGTTCGGGCGGGAGATCGCGGAATCGAAAGCTAGGACAGACTTGCGCGCGAGAAAGGGGAATTTGAGGGCGGCAAGACGGAAGGAATTTGAGTCGAATTCGGTTCGCGTTTGGGATAAGCAATTGCTGACGACAGCTGTTTCTTTCTTCTACACGGTTGACAGCTCATCATCCCTGTTGGGCCTCACCAATCCCCAACTCACTCCGGCTATTTTTTGCTGCAAAGCACGTAACTTCTCACAGTCGGTTGTACTGCACCGACTGGCGACTGCTACCGAGACGGTAAAGTAACCACATCACTGAGAATGCAACTGGGAGTCGGAGTCGAAATTTGGGAGGCGGCGTGAAAGGACACAGTCTAGAGAGCAAACTAGGTTCACCAGAGTGTATTAACACTTATGCTAAGTCATTCGAACGTGACTTACAAGGTGATCGACGAATAGCCGTTAATGGCAAACCGTAATCTGCTTCGTGTCCCCACCAATTTGGAGTGGCATGAGCTACTATGGGACACTTAAGATGGTCACCGAACCGTAAGGATGAGACACACTCCGCGACTCAATTGGAGGCTCTCACCAAATTCTCGCGGCTCCAAAAGCCACAACGGTAACAAGGTTGAGACACTATCCACAACTTAATTGTAAGCTCTCAGCTAATCCCGCACTCGAAAACTCTGAGATGAACAACGACCGTCTAGATCACTCCAAGTACCCATGAGGAATAAGCTCCAGGGCACTCTAAATACTCCAAGAGTAATAATCTTCTTAACTTTAGCTTTCACGTATCACAGTCGAGAACTAAAACCGATGCATGTGGGGTCCCAATTTTCACGGATTTGGTGGCAGATGTGATGAACACCCGAAGAACGAGGAGAAACACGAGGGGCAAGGGATAAACATAAGATAACTAGCGAACCAAGATCAACCCGTAACCGCCCAGGGTAGCTCTAATTCTATGAAACAAATCAATCTCACTCTCAATTGAAACCGTTTCTCTTCGTCGGTCAGTTGGTCCAATAGAATCCACAGCGGAGGGATTGGCAAATAGAAGTCTACTTGAAAAGGTCTTGTACAATATAGGTATACCAGACACCAATATTGGTACTGGGACCCACCATGCTAACTCGTATGGCCTGCACTCTCCGCTACCTCTTTCAAGTCTTATCCATAGCACTTGTACGGTTGTACCACATAACATGATCTTGGACTCCTTGGTGAACCTACTAAAGGCATGCTTCTCGTCCTCAAGTTGGAAGTACCATGCTACTCCGCTCAACTTACTTAGTTCCACTAAACGCTATTCCGTAACTAGTTACTCCATTTGTTCCGTATATAACAAAGGTAGTAGTTAGAAAGACCGATTTCGGGTTAATAGGGGAGCAAGCTGTGTGGTAGTTCTTTCACCTATATATATTTTTTGATTTCTCAGATAATTTACCTATATATATTTTTTGATTTCTCAGATAAGTTTCATACTAACCGCACTGTGAATCAATTACATCTACCGCAAGATGTGCTAAGCAAAATAGTTCTCCAAACATCTCGTAGTGGTTTTAATCATGCACTATCAATTAGGTGGGTCAGCATTGTCGCTCGAAATTTTTGAGCATTGACATTGAGAGAAAATGCAACAACAGTGACCTAGGTTACTTCTTTCATGGCAGATGAACTGGATTGAGAAGCGGTGCAAACACACAGTACCGCAAATGAGAATGTGACAGCTTTTCCAATACAGCATGAAACTTCTGAGCCTAGAAAACGAGGCTGCTCAATGAGACAATAATACTGAGCTAAGGCACTGAGAAAGACTGACCAAGAATCCTCGATCAGGAAATATATGGTTTCGACACAACACAACTTGCACTGCACAAAATGGATGTTTAGATGATCGCCTAATCTACCATTTTGCCAGTGTTATGGCCAGAAGCCTGTAGTCAACCAAATGGTACCGTTTTGGAAACAAAAATTGCTTAGATGAATTAACTTGCTGAACTAGTGGAGCACGAGAAGATGCTTCAATTAAAATACTCAACCAGACATCTCGAAGAAGTTGACACAATTCAAAGCTACTCAGCCTAGCATTGGCAGTGATACACGTACCATGTGAGCATGAAATAAACAGTCCGATATAGCACGAAAAATAATCCACATATTTATCCATTTATCTGTTAACATCACTGCGGGACAGCTTGATGCCACCTCTTGTAAGCTTCTTGTAAGCTCAATCGCGGTTTTGATTGCAGAACTAACATAAACGAGAATTCAATAAGTTGCCGTTTAAACGGTTACAACACGAAGGGGAAATGGTGCTTTCATAAAGGCATGCAGTTTCCTGCAAAACAAAAGACAAAACATTCTTCAAGTATGCTGTAGTAGGACAGTTTATTGGCTGCACAAAGGATAAAGCTGTGAAATAACAGAAACGAATTTTGTTAATCCAACCTGGAATAGCGAAAAGAAAACCATATAGTATAACTTTTTCTAAAGATTAGCTAATTTCAGAACCAACATTAGAACAAAGGCTGGCTTTAAAGTTAATATATTACTAACAGAAGTAGTTCCTAAAGATACTTCATTGGAAAGGCACATCTACAAGAACCGTTGCTCTATTTCTGAACGTTTTCATTTGGATGGAGGAAGTAGATATTATAATCTAACATCACCAAATATTAACCAATCATGCCACTATATCGAACATAGTACATGAAATGTAGAATGCTCAAGACAGTTATTTCATTCATTCAGTACTTGCTCTGGGCATGAAGTGAGAAACAATTTCCTCGGCCATATGCAACACATATTGACAAAGACAATACTGTAGTTGGCATAAGAACCTTCACCTTACGAGTTCCTATTGTGTGTACACTATGTGGCAAATTTGATTGCAGGTAGCACATTGTCCTTTCCTAAATTTTGCTGTTGTTCTACTTGTCTCAAATATCAATATAACCTATAATTTTAGCATATTTCATCAGCAAGAACAATGTACAAATTGTCTGGGGACACTGAAAGTCGAAGTAGTGCTAACATTATGTACAGAAATACAAGTGAATACTTTTTTTTGGTCTAACTAGCTCCTAGAAAATATGCCACCCAGCTACGGTGCTTAGAACATTTGTGGTCTCGTGATTGCGCATCACCAAACAACACCACAAGCCATCTCCCATGAAGCCTAGCAAAGAGACCAACGTTTCCAACAAATCAGACATAGTTCCCAGCTTGCAAGGGAAAATGCCAAAGAGATTGACAATCCAAAATATGATGATTATTAATCGCTTCGTCACTATTTAAGAACTAAAGAGCTTCCTGGCAAGAAAATAACAATCAACTACAGAGCAAAAACACAAAGCCTTTCTAGTTTCGACATGTAAAGTAACCCAGTAGCGATCTTGCAAGAACGAGAGGACGTGGTGAACAATTGGAACAATAACGAATTTCTCCTTTTTAAGGTATACCAGCTTATAAAAAAAAAGTAAAAGTAAAGGAAAGAGTCGCACCTTGGGGGATCAATCCCCAGCTCTGGGACTCGGGCGCGATGGCGGAGCGTAACCTTGCAGACGCGATGGCGCTGTGGAGGGGAAGCGCGGAGAGCAGCGTCCCGGACACCAGAGGCAACCTGCACGCAGCACGCCCCCACGAGAGCACAGGGTGGTCAGACGTGCGCTGTCTCGCATGGCCGGCGGCGAGTCAGGACGGGGGCCATACCTGTTGATGCAGGATGCGCGGCGGGAGGTGGGGAGTACGCCGCCGCGGCCGAAGAGGGAGGAGGAGAGGGCGCGCGCTATGGCCCTGGATCGGGCGCCGACGGCCGAGATCGCCATTTTCGCAGGCGAGGGGAAGCAGGCGGAGGGGTGAGGATTAGGGGGAGAGAGGTCTGCTGGGGTTTAGCCCGCAGGTGGATGGTGACCTACTGGGCTTCTGGGCCACGCGTAAATGGGCCTCAGCCGTGGCCCTCAAGGGCCCAGCTGCTTTCTCACGCCGCCACCTACCCTACAGGCGTTCGTTGCCGTCTCTCTTTCTCTCTGGTCTCTGCCGATCCGTCGCTTGTCCGCACGCGACGCCTCCTCCTCTCCGCCGGCGCCGCCGAGAGAGCGAGCTCCCTATTCCGGCTCGGATACCGTCCATCGTTCCTGCGTGCGTGCCACTGCTCCCTCCCTCTCTCTCGTGTTACCCATGGTTCTCTTATTTTACTTTTTCTGGTTTGATTCGGCAAGCTGTGCCCTCGCCTCTGATATCGGTAGTACATGATCCCTGGTCGAGACATCATACGGTTTCCTGGGTTTGTGCGGAATTCGCACCTCCAAAGAGTGATCAGTTCTGTTCAGTCTGTTGGCATGCCTAGGTCCTAGGATGGGGAAGAATCTATTCTTACATCTTGGCAGTGGCATTTTATGAGCACACCTGAAATTTGGAGTGGCAAATAGTTTTTTTTTTCCAAACAAAGTTGATAGGATCGCCCCCCTCAAGGATATACTACAGGTGCCGGTAACACAAAGAGAAATAAAATATTTTTTCAGGCAATTTATCCGATGTTCAATCTAGGGGTACCGAGCAAGTCCACAGAAAGAAAATACGTTTTCGTGCAATTTATTTCGATATTGAATCTGGCAGCTATGTTTAAACTTGTGAAAAATTAGGTGAACATGTGTCGATTTACTTTTCAAAATTAATGTTTGAAGTCTGTTATATTCAGATAATATTGTTGGGTTATTGCCAAACATGTGTCGATGTGCTATTTCTGTAATACATGCTATCTTAATGTATTGTACTACCCTATGTCTCCATCCTGGCTCTGCCCTGTCAGTCTGTCACCACACCAGATCCTCCGTTATGTAATTTGTGCTATGTTTAGATTACATTTTATTGAGCAAGAACACCACCTTGTTTCATTTTTCATGTCTAACAATGTTTTCATGTATTCAAACAGTGTAGATCTTGATTTGTGGCCAACATGTCAACACTTGCCACAGGCTTGTTGCCAGGAACTGTAGTCGCAAACGGCTTAACTAGGAGAATTCAAGGTATTTTTTAAGAATTTAGGTCGCTTAATGTGTATGGATCCATCAATTGCTTACTCATATTTATTATTTGTTTTTTCAACTTGAAAGTTGCTTTGCCTTTTTCATCAAGTTCTAGTCAGTTGTTGTGATCATTGAACCTGTGGAGAGATTTACATGCCATATGATTGGATGTTGAATACACAGCTCATTTCTTATTTCCAGTCGGTCGCTGTTTAGCTAAGGGCTATTGAATACTAGTGTATTTTGATTCCATATTGTGGTTTCTGTGTCGTGACAGGTTCTATTCTCAGTGTGAAAGTTTTGACTTGACTTGCATCATCCAGTATGACCCCTAATAATCATAAAGATAACTGAGTTATATACTTGTGCTTTTTTGTAACCATGGAGGACTTCCTGAATCTTGCAAGATTTTTTGTAACCATGGAGGACTTCCTGAATCTTGCAAGGATTAAACTCTCTGTGGAAAGTACGACAAAATTGTAGTTTTTGTAGGGAAAACATTCACTAATGTTTTGAGGTCTATGTTCAGGCTTTCCTTGAACTAATTTATGACTCTCAGATCACTACTTGGTTAAGTGATTGCACAATGTTCCTCTCCTTTACTCACTGTCTGTATTGGTGGTTTCGCTCTTCTCTCAGTTGGGAAAATTATTTGGAAAAACTTTTCATTATCTGCTATGCTGCAATACCATGTTATCTTACTTTCATTCTTTCTATTATCTTGTTCACAACTTGACAGCCATGATGATATGTTCAGGAAACTTGGTACAACATTGTGGTATTGAAAGGTTAATGTGGCACCATTTTTTCCTTCTGAGCAATTACAAGTCTTATCACATGAGAACGTGACCTCCAAATGTTGTTTTACCGAGCCTGTTTATATTAGATATTTCTTCGTATCCCTACGTGTGTCATTTGAGATGCTTATGTATATGTTACTGTTTGTGTAGGTTCACAAGTACAGAGACCTCAAGTTAACCGCATCTCATTTAAACAGGAATTTTCTACTAAAGCAACAGTGAGGGTAAGTCAGAATATTTGATAGGACCATATCTTTTTGGATCAGCCTATACGTAAATCGAGTGTACAACGTTGAGAGCTTAACATCGAATTTTATTATTTCTTATTAGATTTAGAAATACCTATCATGATATTTTCTTGTCCAAAATGTGAAGTTGGGAGTAGAACAGATCATAGGCATGTCATGGTTCACTTTCTACCTAGTGATTTTAGAGCTCAGTGAAATACAACTAAAATACTACATCAGGTGACTTGTGATGCTTTCCTTCAGTTGTCTCTAAATTGGAAGGGAAAGGACCAGCTTGTGGTTATTGATTGCCCATGACTTGCTTCAGTATAGATCCCTTATTTGACTACCTTTTTTGTGGCAACTCTATTTGCTGCAGAGTGTAAGATGCAAAGCTGCTCAAACCCAAAGTGTTCAGCGCAAATCTTCAACTGCAACTGTCAAACGATCTGATCCCAAAGGTGCTCATTCCTGTAGTTCTCACACTGCATGTAACCGAATTTTGTTCTTCTCATCGTAGCGGGCAAATTGACTAGAACTTACTGATTTCACTTCCTGTGGTATATTACTGTCTCAGGGAAAGCTCAAGCACCTAAACTGGACGATGGAAGTGGTGGGTTCCCTCCGTTCCGCTTCGGAAAAGGAGGCGGCGGCGGTGGAGGGGGCGGCGGTGGCAACAGCTACTTCGGTGGATTCCTTCTCTTCACCATTGTGCTGCTCCTGGATTACCTAAAGGAGTTTGAGAAGTACCTGCTTGCTCGAAGGCTTCGTGGTGGAGATGATGATGAGAGCAATGGGCTGCTAGAGCAATCATGATTGAGTCTTATCAGCAGTAGTGTCTAGCGTCTGATCTGCATTGTTTTTCATGGCTGTCCTTAAAACTGCTTCAGATAAATGGTATCCCAGATGCTGAAACGTCATGCGGTCTGGCTGCTGTACTGTAAACATAAAGAGTAGTGTAGTAGATCTTGACTGCTTTCCATGGATAGATGGAGGATTCTTGTACGTGTCCTTTTGTCCAATTGATGAAAACCATTGGTTGGGATTCGGTTCATTGTATGAATCTGGGATAGAATTACACGAAACAATCATGCTGGAGCAAAGATGACGAAACTGAGTGGATGTTTCTCGGCTGGTATCTCCCACGAATATGCATTGCAGCTGCATGTTTCCGTGGTGTTTCAGTTAACGCAATCTAGCCAACTGAGCATAAGTTCTTGAACATTTCCATGTGCCTTACTCACACTGAGCCTCGTCGGTTCCCGATTCGCAGAAGAAAGTCTTGTCGGTTCCTACTTGAGCATGTTTGGTCCATCTTGGGCAAGGCAAACCTGGTACGCGTGTATACCAAGCACGTCTGAACCATGAACGCCGCTACTTCATTCAGATATTGAGGGTGTGTGTTTTCAGGGGCGGATCCAGGGGGGTGCTAGCAGGGGTCCGACCCCCCCCAACCGGTCGCCCCCCCTAACTATTTTCAGTGTGTATTAGTGCTACTACTTGTGCTAATGGCCAAAACCAATCCATAATTAGCCCATTATTTAATTGTTAGCCATCCGTCCATGTACACGGCACTATCAAATTATAGCCCAACACAACAGCCCATGCACGGCGTAGTCTAGGTCATCGTGATCTCTATATGGTTGTACCTGAAGCGATAGATCAGATCGATCGTTCATAAACCTGCCCCTGCGTTCCGTCGTGCGTCCCGGCCGCCGCCTCAGGCTTCAAGCTCAATCCTGTCTGGCCGGGCGCTTGCCGCTGCCGCTCACTCCCTGCTCCCTGCTCCGTTCGACACTTCGGCTCAGTTACGCGGCAAACAGCCGGGAGACCCCTACAGTAACTGCTAGTTACGACTTATTGCCGATGTATTTTGATGAACTTAAACCTGTTCTATTTCAGTTTAGATGTACTTTTTTATTTAAAAACGGTGAGAATAATATAGTAGATTGATTTTTTCCTCCAATTGATTCGATCTCAAATCTGGCAAAATGTTGAAAATTCAGAATTTTGTAACATTTTTAGTATATTTAAACTGATGAAAAATCAGATATTTTCTTGCCAAACATACGACAATTTGCTTACCAGTTTTTCATTTGTGATACATATACATGTTTGCTTGCCCCAAACATAGGTCGATATTATTTTGTTTTAGACTTGATATACCTATCTTACTATATTTGACCTAGCAATGACATAGTGGTCGGATGTTGCCCACTATTTTTAAAAGGTGAGGAATATGTTTATCTTCAGCTATACGCGTCTCGCACGTACTGATGTAGCCGAGCTTGCTTTCCATAACATCAAGTATCGCGTTCTCGCTTTTGAGGTCGCCCTTCTGTCCACATGCATTGGCTAGCTCTCCTATGTTTTCATCGCTCGCCCCCCCTAAGTTCAAATCCTGGCTCCGCCCCTGTGTGTTTTGGTATTCTATTGTGGTAAATCAGAGCTTCAAGACGAGATTGGTTTTCTGATTATTATCACGGTGGATTGCCAACGATGTGTGAGATTTCCCCCAAATCCACTCGATGCAGTTCTTATTAACCAAGCCACGTGTACGGTCAAGAAGATAAACCAACGGTGTTCATGCTCTCCAATACGTGCAGGAGGAGGAAACCGGATGCATATCGACGACCACTTGGATAAAACAAACCCGCCGCCTCACCCCGACGACCCCGTATCCGTCCACGAGATTTTTGAATAGGCACGATTAGTACATCCCGAGGGTTTTGCAACGTGCGTCTTCTCGTCCTGATCTCTGTGCCTTCGACTCAGGTAAATTCCAGAATAAGTTTTGTACTGAAGCCTTTCAATGCTGGAAGTACTGTAGCGCGGATTCTGGGGGGTACAGATAGGAAAATATGACTTACGCAGAGATTCTCATGTCCCACCATATGATCCCAGTGCTTAATTCAATCATGTTCGTCGCTAAGAATTGAGCTAAAAACATAAGCATGCCAAATTTATAGATTGAATTTCTCTATATTGGCATCTGTCATTCAATCTCTCTTAATTTTGGCACAATTTTCTTTAATGCCTCCCTTCCTGTTAACAATCTCATTATCCGCAGGTTTTTTGGGGATATACTCGACATCGTCATGGCGGTACTTTGCCTGGCACCAACGCTGGAGAAGACGCTCGAGGAGACGCTCCTCCAAGTCTGCGCCGAAGTCTGCACCAGCTGCCCTACCCTAAACGCGGCACAGGTTGCAGGTGCGGCTCTTGAAAAACCTTTGACCGTTTTTCATTCTCTGATTAATCCCATCTGGATGGTTTTAGCTAGCTCTTTTGGGTGCCTTCCTAACTGCATCATGATAAATTTCAGTGTAATGTGCGAAGGGTAGCAGGTTCTTTTATTGCCCTTGCCACGACCAGATTCTGATGACCCTCCTTACTGGGACCGTTGGTCTACTTCTCCTCGGCAAGATAGTTCACAAGGTACCCAAGCAAACCCCTAATACTATTTACCGATAGAGTCATATACATTTTTTTCCTTGGAAAATTTATGTATGCTGCATCTTATATTTAGGTTCTCGGAAGGATTGGTGCTGGGACCAGCGAAGCTAAGATGCGCACACTTGAGGAGAACCGCAGTAAGCTAGAGCGGATCTTTCATACCCCGGGACAGCTGGTCTCCATGTCTTAGTCGTGGATTATTTCGTGAATCAGACAGGAGTCATAACGTTAAATATGCGAAGAATCTGAACTCACATCACAAGCCCTAACGGGGATGTAGAGAAAATGAGACTATACGTGTCTAACAACTTACTCATATCATCAGGACCTAAAACTTACCTACACATCTTGTGTCTAAAAACTTAGAGAGAATTGCAAAAAACCAGCACAATTGGAGGATAGGTGTCAAACACCTACCATTTCATGTGATTTGTGGTGGTTTTTTTCTACATGGTTGATACCTAGATTTGACAAAAAACTTACTTTGTTAATGTCAAACGGATATATTATTGACGAAACATTGTATGGCTAACTTTCAAATTACGATCTATGTGTGTGAATTTGTTTTTCTAAATTATACTATACGTAGAAATGCGTTCCTTTTCGCCAAGATTTCTTAAGTGTGTGCATCGAGAGCTATCTCTATTTATCTGGATCCCAATTCCAGAGTATAAAACCGCCGTTATGAAATCAGATGTACCCAACAAAATCGGCAGATGAGGTACTGCAATACAAACTTATATTGTAGAACTATATAACGCAAACCTAACCTCCAGTAATAGCATTAGCTTGGAAAATTGCATTTGTTTCCCTAGTAAATTAGATCCTCATGTCGGTGTGCAGAAGCTAATCGTGCGTGTCTTCACACAATTCTTGGGCAGGCAAACTAAAATCCCTTTATAAGTATTAGACTCTGTAAAACATTGAGGTTTGCAGTACATCGCTACATTACATGGCTCTTGAGATCATAGGGAAGTAGAAATCCCTGTCTAATCCGTTCTTGCCTCAATCGTTACAATCCTTTCTCTTATTCTCTTTTTGCTTGGGGAAATGTGCACCGAGATTGAAAAGTATCGAGTTGGCTAAAACTCAGAGTTGTCTCCGCTGACAACCGAGATGTTGGCATCCAACTCCGGTGAGGGAAGACAGCAATAGCAGAAGGCCGCCTTTGCTCAGCTCAGTGCTACTGCTACAGCCTACAGAGAGCGCGCCTGAAACAATTAGTAGTAGAAGGGAAATGGTTTATGTTCATTGATGATTCTGATGTAAGCACTCCTGCGATTAAGTCAGTCAACCTCCGAGTCTGAAAGCACGTCCAAGGAGAGATTTGTTTAAGGCATGACCAACAAGTCGCCTGGGTCAACTCCGTTTCTTCGTTGTGGTTTGCTGATAACTTCCCGTCTGGATTCCTAGGACTCGACTTGGACGGCCTGACTGACCGGATTGCTTAATTGGTCTCGTCTATTTCTACAGGGAAATGCTCTCGCGTCTTGGTCCTCATTTTATTTTTCTTTACCTAGACTAGATAGATCCGTCCTGTGTGAGTTGGCGTCTTCACGCTGAGTCTCGTGTGTTCCTACTTCCACGTGCATGTTCCGGTCCATGCATCTTGGGTCAAGCAAAAATTAGCAAGGCTTCTACTGCTTGTTTCAAAAAATAAAAGGGCTGCTACTGCTATGCAATTGTCACTGTCAGCAAGGCCCCGTGGTGGTTGCATTGTTGGCGACCGTCGTCATCCATGACATCCGATCAGTTCAGCAGGGGTTATCCACTGCCTGGGGATGCGTGCGCCGCGAGCAAACCTTGTTTGTCCTCACCGAGTTTCAGCCCATCGCCCTAACGGTTTGCTTCCTACCGTCTCTATCTTCTCGCCGTTTCCGTTACACTTGTTATTGATCGAAGGAGGCATGGAGCAAACTTGCCTTTTCCGTTAGGATATCTTGATTGAAGCATGGGGCAGTGAGGTTTTAGCTAGGATGGCTACGAGGTGTTGATATTTACCATGCCAGTTCGATTTTCGATGTCGATGTGTCATCACCCGCTAACTAATTTCTGAGCAAGGAGAGGAGGATGTCAATGGCGTGAGGGTCTCGATAATGTTGGCTTATTTGGCGGTGCATGGTGGCATTTGACATTAGCCATGTATGTTAGCCTATTTCAAAGGCTTTAACCGTTTCTGACTGGAAAAAATCTCGACCAGATACGACATTAGTATTGGCTTATTTCAAATGATTTAGCCATTTTCGCCACGCAGTTCAAGAAAACCGACATGAATGGTCTTTTCCATGCATGTATTCAACTAAATCAATGTGAATGACTTTTCTAAGATGGCCAAAATCTGGTTGATAGTTTTTGAGACTTATTAAGACAAAAGATAGAATAAATTGAGGTGGTTCAACTGGCGGGAATATTTCACCGATACGAGGATTCGATTGATGACGGTGAATTGGTGGCATCAATGGCATGTCTCTCTTCACGTGATCGCACATGTGTGTCTTGATTCATCGCCCTCAAGAGACTAAACGTTCAAACGCTCAAACGTAACCCTAGTATGGCTACTGCAAGATCAGTCGAGCCGTGAGGCATCAATCCTTATTATAGAACATGAATCCAAGGAGAAGCACGGTCCAATTTTGCTCACACGCTTGTATCCATCACCTTTTGGTTTTATTCCACAAACTGGGCAAAATGAAATCTTGTGAGCAATGTTGTTTGTAGGTTACTCCAAATTCCTTGTACCTTAAGTATCACCCTGCCCATCCAACTATGTTACTTATGTCAAGTTTATCCTTGTCAACATAGTTTTGATGCCCCGTGACACACTATTAGACATGAACACCAGCCCCTATGTATTCCTCTGTGTTAATAAAGACCACTTATATCCTCCATGTGTTCCATTTTTTCCGTTGTCCGATGCTTTAGGGGTGGACCCAGAAACATAATTCTAACTAGGGTGAAATAAAGGTATAGGGACATCTCGTTTATAAGTTGCAAATTTTGAATAGTTTTTTGTAAAAAATATAAAATATACAATTGTAATCCAAAATTTTGAGTGGAGACCCATGTGAAAGAATCCTATGGCCACCTAGAGGGGGTGAATAGGTGCTACTCCAAATTTTAATTCTTTTTCAATTAAGTCTTCACATAAAGTAAATTCTCTAGATATACAAGTAAGGAGTAACCGAACGGGAAGCACACGCAGATAAAGATGTATTCCCAACTTCCTCTTTTTAGAGGAGTACGTCTCATTGGAGGGGTGTGAGTTTCAAACTCATTCTCCGATGGACCTCGCCCAAAAGTTTGGTTCCACTATCGAAATCCTTCAAGACGGAATCCAGAGCCCTTACAACAACTTGAGGCTCAACCCACAGAAGGATTGAGGGCTCCCAAGCACCACAAATCCGCCACACAAAAGTAGCAAGCAGTAAGTACAAAAGATGCCTAGCCCGAGGCTCAAATCTCTCAAGTGATTGAGGGGGAAATGATGAACACTTAGCTGAAGTTGTTGATCCGGGCCTTCTCCTTCAATCCTCCAAATATGAGTGAGTTTGGGTGGAGGGATTGGAAGATGGGTGAGCTTTGATATTGCAACAATGGGAGTAACTAATTCTGGACAAGCTACTTGACTGGAGGTAGGTGGAGCACCCCTCCCAAAAATTTGCCCGTTGAAGAACCAGGACCGGATATCCGGTTCAAGTGATGACCGGATATTCCGGTCTTCTCGAAATATCCGATTGCAAATCTCCGAAGGTATACATCACGGTTTTGGCTAAAGTCCTTAGCCGTTTTTCGAGCAATACCTAGGGGCTGGATATTCCGGTTCTGGGCAAATCTTCGGTTGCAAATATCCGCTACATTTTCAGAGTAAATGACTTGCTCTTTTCTCCTTCCTTTTTGGTTTGCGATACCATGATGTTAGAATCACTAAAACTTGTACCACTTAACATCTGGTTAAAGTATCACTAGTGTTGTTAACTAACACACAAAACACAAGGGTTCATGAAATGCTCTTTCGCCATGCCACCACTCTGCTCTACTTGGGTCAGCCCTCTCCTCCCTCCATTGCCACAATACCATTGGAACCTCCTCTAATACCTTTTATAAAAAGTAGCTGTATCATCCGGTCCCTTGAAGCTAACACTATGCGGTCAAGTTCCGCTTCACTTGGTTACTCCTGTCAAACACACCTTAAATCTCACTTTCTATTTTTTTTTGAAATGAAATCTTACTCTCAATATAGTCATATACGATACACTGCGCGCAGGCACGAGCAAAAAAAGAGGCGTTCATGTCACAGACGTTGGCTTGTTATCATGTTAGGTTCCTTTTCATGACAAGCTATTCCTCACGATAATGCAAATTGTCAATGCAAGCGTTCGAGGAGGAGGTAGACGATGTAGGATATGTCATGGGTGATAGTTGCAGTATCTCATCACGTCACATCGTTCCCTATAAGTCATGTGAGCTTCGATGACTTCTTATAATGGCTCGTCGCCCTTCCATGCTTCATTCTCCAACTCACCTTGCATCAGTAGCCACATTTGGCCTTTTGATCAAATTCTGCTCCGAGCGACAATATGTAAATGAGAGAGCACACTAATGAGAGAAGGGGGTTCACTTGGTGGCTCCAATGTAACTGGAGGGAAGGAGTAGATATGGTGGTGGAATGATGCAGAGGTTGCTTTCATCGAGAAGAAGCACCTGGATGAAAGATGAGTATGGTTGATATTTTTAAATCAAATGATGATGTTTGGGTGTGTTTATAAGTTTGACGACGACAGTCAGTTCAATCACCGAGTTGTGATACTCTCTCACCAACATATTCCTGAGTTAATTTGTGAAAGGAAAAAGTCCAATTTGAACCTTGGACTTGTAGAGCTTGGCTAAATCAAACCTCCAACTTTGAATCCCTGAAATCGGCACTCCAAACTTACTAATCCCGGTCTAATTTCAACCATGTACCTGTTTGGTGCACTGGGAAAGAAAAATCCTGACCGGGATTACGGGATGGTCTCACTGACAGTGGGACCCATGTGTCATATCTATCTTCTTCCCCAAATCTCTTTCTCTGAACGGTTTGACCAAGAAATTGGCGTCCGCCGCCTACAATCGATCTCGATTTTTTGTGAGATGGGGAAGGATTCTAGGGGGTAGCAGGGGCTTTTCCATCTAGTTAATCGAGGAATGGAGGACTGGCGGTGGTGATTCTTGCTATAGCCATAGCAAGCATAGCTTGTTTTCTCGTCCCTGATTCATGTGCCGAGTCTGTTTGGAGGCCATGGCTTTGCTTGGAGCAGGCTAGGCTATACTGCGTATCTTTAATCTGCAAGAACCCGATTATCTCTTGTATCTCCTATGCCCAACTCTAGTTGCTTCTGGCTACTTTATGTGGCAGTAGCCGCGTCCACCTCGGGGACCCCGCCGCCGTCCATCTCCCTGGCCAGAAACTGCAGGTAGGCCTAGGCCGCCGTGACAACGAGCTCAACCTCACCGTTGCCCTCCTCTCGCTCTTTCGCCGTGGCCACGTACCTCAGCCACCCGTCCCGCAGGCGCTGCCCGAGGTCCGCCAGTTCCGCGTCGGCCGTGTCTAGAGCAGCAGCAGCCACGGCCGTGCCCGCTGCCAGTTGCACGAGATTGACTCGGGAGAGATGGAAGGTAGAAGAAGTATCTGACAGGTTGGTCCTCCTTGTTAGTGAGACAACGAATTATTAAATTTAGAAATTACTTATTTTTTATGTGTTAAGCAGATCATGGTTCAAAATAGACCGGGATTTGATAGTTCAGAGTGCCAATTTCCGGGATTCAAAGTTCAGGGTTTGATTTGGTTTTTGTCTATAAATTCAAGGTTTGTTTTGGACTTTTTCCTTTGTGAAATTGATGATACCATATAATAAGGAGTGTTTTATAAATGAAACATCTCGTTGTATTCTCGATTTAAACGTTATTCGTTAACGAGATGCGTATCATTTCTTTTCACAACTTGCTGACCCCTGTGAGCGCGAGGTGATCTTCTTCGCAACACAAACCAGGTTTTACATCCATGTGTTGCATTTAAACGGAATATTTTCGAGGCGACCAGGCGATGTCTCCGTCGACTGCAAGAAATCTGTGGTGACTTGGTCTCGTCAATCCAAAAGACTGGATCCACCTCCTTATTATTTCGGAGATACTCTAGGAGTAAGGGCATCTCCAGCCGTGCCCCCCAGGACCCCCCCAAGGCCACTTTTTGGGCAAAAAAGCGCCGAAAAGCGTCGAATTCTACCAGTCAGCCCCCCTAGGACTTGAAAAAGCGCCGTTTTAGCGCCGGCGCACCCAAGTCGAACCCAACGGGCTGGGTTTGGCCTGGGGGGGCAAAAGGCGCCGTTTTGCATGCAAAAATGCATCTTTCTCCTACAGTCCTACTTTTTCTCTAATTTGCATGCAAAGATGCCTCTCTCTCCTACTTTTTCTCCCCCACCCCACGTGTTCTCACCAAAAGCCCCCCATTTTGATTTTGCGCCGTTTTGCGTCGTTTTCGCCCAGTTTTGAATCCTGGGGGCAAAACGACTGGAGATGCGCTAGTGATGCGCGCGCATGTGAGCCTATGTGTTTGTGCGCGTAAAGAAAAGATACAGACGTGGAAAAGCTCATCAGCTGCGCAGCCGGGCGGGCACGTTTTCATCCGATCCCATCCACCCACCAGGCACGGCCACGGCCCGTTCAGTCCTTCTCCGGCTCTCCGCTGGTCGTCGTCGTCTTCCCCCCCTTCCGACCTCGACTCGATAAATAAAGCCGTGCAAGTTACGCCTGCAAGCGCTAGCAGCTTCCTCTTCTTCCTCCAACCATCCCCCTCCACCCTCCCCCGTCCATCGATCCCCACACACCGCGGAGCCCATGGCGGGGTCGATCCGCGTCACCATGGAGGTCGGCGCCGACGCCGTCGCGCTCATCACCATCTGCAACCCGCCCGTCAATGCGCTGCACCCCATCAGTAAGCGCCGCCCGCCTCTCCTTTCCCCCCTTTGCGTCCGGGGCTGATTCCTTTTTCGCTGGTCTGATCCGATCCGGGCCCTCCCTCTGTGTGCGTGCGTGCAGTCATCCAGGGGCTCAAGGAGAAGTACGCAGAGGCCATGGCCCGCGACGACGTCAAGGCCATCGTGCTCACCGGTCAGGATTACTTTCCTTGCTATTTTGTTCTGTTTTCTTAGTTGTAAAATTCCAGCAATTTCAGGGTTTTTGAGGGTTATCCTAGGATGAATACACAGTGTAGGATGGCTGTGGAGCTGTCGCCATCGTATCATTTCGGTTGTGCATTCGAGGGATGTGAACAAGGGGTTAAAAACATCTACTCATGAAACTGGCCACTTCCGAGTTCTCACTCTTGCTGTCATTATTTTCTGTAAAACTTCTATAGGTGCCGCGGGGAAATTTTGCGGAGGCTTTGATATCAATGTCTTCACAAAAGTTCATGCGACCGGTAAGAGGATGCCTTTTTATTTATTATACGGCTGGTAAATCGATTGCTCACAGCCTAGCTTCTCACACGTTCAACATGGTTTCGCAGGAGACGTGTCACTTATGCCTGATGTATCTGTTGAGCTTGTGTCAGACATGATGGAAGGTTCGGCATTGCTGTTTCTAATTTGTTGTAGTTTCTCTTATTTATGTATGATGGGTCGCATTATGCTTCTCATTCATATCGATATCGAGATCATGAGATATGGACCTGATTGTAAAAGCCTCTGGAATATGTGCAGCGGGCAAAAAGCCTTCCGTCGCTGCCATTCAGGGCCTTGCTCTCGGTGGTGGTCTGGAGCTGACTATGGTCCGTCATTTTTGTTGCTGTCCGGTTTAATATCTCACAGTAGTCTCTTAGCCTTGTGTCTGACCCTAAGTTCTGTGTATGACGTGAATGAAAAATTGTTCAGGGCTGTCATGCTCGGATCGCTACCCCTGATACTCAACTTGGATTGCCAGAGCTAACCCTTGGTGTGATTCCTGGATTTGGAGGTAGGGAACTAGGGTGGCATCTTTTTTCTGAAAACTCGGAACTATTTATCATGTTCGCTTCCTTTGTATTATGTTCCGTCATGGATCTGAAACTCCTTTTACTGGTCATTTAGGAACCCAGCGTCTACCGAGGCTTGTAGGTCTGCCCAAAGCAATAGAAATGATGCTGGTGAGTCTAATCTATCTTCTTCATAAGTTGTTACGCTGACAAGAATATGTATGAACTAAACTGACAAGAATACATCAAATAATGAAAGTTCATTTTCACTAGTTGCAGTTCTTTGGTTGTCTTGAACTATATTAAGTCATATCCGGTCATTATAGGACTGTCAAAGAACAATACATGATTAAAAAGTAAAACCATATTACCATGATAAGAATCCCCTTGTTTATGTTAAAAGCCTGGTCCATGTATGTATGTACCATCGAACATATCGGGCGCCCAATAATTTGTTTGAACCATGAGTATGAATGTACGATCAGCTGGAAATTAAGTATCACCCATTTTTCTTTATTAATCCTATCATATTGAGGTGTTCAATACGATTTCTGCAGCAATCAAAATTCATAACTGCGAAGGAAGGCAAAGAACGTGGTCTTATTGATGCGCTATGCTCTCCTGACGAGTTGATAAAAATGTCACGCTCTTGGGCTCTGGAGATTGCAAACTATCGTAAACCATGGACAAGATCTCTTGGCAGAACAGATAAGCTTGGATCACTCTCTGAAGCTCGTGCTGTGTTAAGTATGGCAAGACAGCAGGCAAAGAAGGTTGCCGTAAACATGCCACAGCACCAGGCCTGCCTAGATGTCATTGAAGAAGGTGTACTGTTTGGAGGCCATGCTGGTGTTGTGAAGGTTTGTATCTCCTATCCTCCATTTGGTATGAGTGTTGTGCTTGACTTGAAAACAATAACAAACTTCCATCTAGCGTTGAAGAATAGTTGTTTGTTAGCTCTGTTATTCATTATGCCTTGTACATGTGTTTGCTGAATATACCTAAATGATGCAGGAAGCCAATGTTTTCAAGGATTTGGTGGTATCAACAACATCAAGGTCACTTGTCCATGTCTTTTTTGCCCAACGTTCCACCACAAAGGTTGTATTTCCGGAGTGTAATTTTTGTTTACCTTTTCTTTTCCTGATTTACTTTCATGTGTTACCACTGTCGTGATTTTGGGCCAAACAATTAGCCTAACGTGGAAGTAGTTCCAATGCTTTTGATTTCTCTATACATGGTTATGATGCCTATCTGCAAATCCTTGCTAATATTTTATGTACACCAATGAGAACACAATTTTTTTAACTTCCATGCTTAGTGCAACCATTTCCCATTGGGTTCTTCGTGAACCAAATTAGCTTGAACTCCGTTTAGCTGTGAAGGTGTGTAACTTTGTTGTTAATTATACTACCATGCAAGCATACCATGTTGCCGAGTATCATATGTGATCTTAAGTAAATATCCTCAAATTTCAATAAGCTCTATGTGAACGAACTAAAGACAAATTGCTGCAAGAACGAAATTTAATGTGTTACCTTCAGTTTTGCTCAGTTAGTTATTTAGCCTGGTACCACTGTCTGATTCTTTTCAGTTGTTTTGTTGTAGGTGCCAGGTGTTACTGATATTCAACTCAAACCTAGGCAAATAAAAAAGGTTGCTGTTATTGGTGGTGGTCTTATGGGTTCCGGAATTGCGACAGCCCTTCTTGTTGGCAATATCACTGTTGTCCTCAAGGAAGTAAACTCTCAATTCTTGCAGAGGGGGCAAAAAACAATAGCAGGTCAATTTTGTTAAATTCCTGCTGCATTTCTTGTGAATTTATTTCCTCCTTAATTTATTATTAAAACATGAAGTTGTCATCAATGTTGTTATTGATCAGCGCCAATCATTGTTTGTGCAGGAAATCTTGAGGGCCTTGTCAAAAGAGGCTCATTGACCAAGGATAAGATGAACAAGGCAATATCACTTCTCAAGGGTGCACTAGATTATGCAGATTTCAAGGATGTTGATATGGTTATCGAGGTAGTCCTCGTATGAGTTTATAATTTTAACAAGACGAAAGTATTGTCAAATTACGAATCTTTGAAGGCTAGTGTCCAAAAGCAGATGCTCATGAGATTATAGTGCAATTATGAAGCTTTGAATGATCCTGTAAAAAGATAATTTTGTTTAGCACATACTTGTTTGTTAGGTTCTTATGCAACATATCTTCTCTTTTTGTAGGCTGTTATAGAGAAGATTCCTTTGAAGCAATCAATATTTGCTGACATCGAGAAATTCTGCCCGCCGCATTGCATACTTGCATCGAACACGTCCACCATCGATTTGAATGTTGTTGGCGAGAAGACAAATTCTCAAGATAGAATCATAGGGGCACATTTTTTCAGGTTTGTTATTTCTCTTCAACTATGATTATAGCACGTCCTGAAAACTAGCAGTGTACCAACATAAAGAGTGCATGTCGGACCTATGTGTCAAGGTTGGTAAAACACATCACATCAGTACATCACTGGAATTCGTCAACAGCACATACTAGCAGTGTACCAGTTGAATTGCATGCATCTAATTGACAACGTGAAATAGAACTTAATCTTCGTAGAAGGGATTTTGATGACAGTGAAAGTATCCAGAATGCACACCTTCTTGAGTTTGATTATGTTGAACTATTTAACAAAATGTTTGACCAAGTATGTTATGGACGTGGAATATGGAAATAGTACTCTGCTTGGACTTTACTCGTTTGGATGTTATATCAGACCTTCGCACTTTATTTGCTTATGGAGAAGGCACCTTGCTAATTTTACGATATTTACAGCCCTGCTCATATTATGCCCTTGCTTGAGATTGTCCGGACGGAGAAGACATCAGCACAAGCTATCCTTGATCTCATCACAGTTGGGAAAATAATAAAGAAAGTCCCTGTTGTGGTTGGCAACTGCACAGGATTTGCAGTAAATCGTACATTTTTCCCTTACACACAAGGTGCTCAGCTTCTAGTTAGTCTTGGCATTGACCTTTTTAGAATTGATCGATTGATAAACAGTTTCGGCATGCCAATGGGACCATTTCAGTAAGTGCTCTGAACTTTGTTATCATGTTTATGTGCAACCACTGCCTATTGTTTCAACTTAAGTTCCCTTCGTGCATGAACAAGCAAAATGTTCCCAGTCAAGTCAACTGTAGATATATCTTTATATTTTTTTGATAAAAAGATATTCCAGCATCATGTATTGTTTGTTCAGTGTTCTAAGATAAATCAGATGCAAGCCAGTTCAGAGCGGTTTTGGTATAGTGTTATGTAATGGTCCACTTGAGCATGAAGTTATGATAATAGTACTGCCTCTGCGATCTCTTCGAATGCTTGCAATCAAACAATTTGGACTTTAACAATATCTTAACAAACATTTAATATCAAACATTGTTTTTTCTCAAACAGTATTATAATTTTATGAAAAAATTACAAATACATTAAATATAAATCGATTCAGCTGAAGTTGGGTACTGAAATCCCGGTTCGGTGAGGTAACCATTCATTGCTATTGGATCTGTGTTTTACTTTAGATACCATGTCGACGTCAAAACATTAGTTTTTTGCTAATATTATCATCATCAAAGGGTTAATAACTTGGTATGACCATATGATAAATCACTTTCTTGAGCCTTCTGAAGTTGGGATTTAACCACCATCTGGAAATCAGTTAAACTGACATTCAAGTATCTTTCAGATATGCTTGCTGTGCCTTGAACTAGCTTGTAAACTTCAGTGCTCAGGCATCATTCATTGAGTATTTCTTGTAAAAAAAACTTAACAACTAGTTCAGATTTCGTAATGATGATTCACATGAGTTCTTATGTTTGGTCTTTTCTGTTCCCCTGCAGACTCCAAGATTTAGCTGGATATGGAGTAGCCTTGGCAGTAAAGGATATCTATGCAGCTGCCTTTGGAACACGCAATTTCCAGTCCGGTCTAGTGGATTTGATGTCGGAAGATGGGCGGCAGGGTATGCTTTTGAACCTGCTTTTTCTTCTGCTATGGGTTACAGTTGATAGGATGGAATGAGATGATACCAACTGTTACCGCACCTTTTCACATGTTATTTTTAACAATTGTTATTTTGCAGGAAAGGTTAATGGAAAAGGTTATTACCTTTATGAGAAGGGCGCGAAGCCAAAGCCTGACCCTAGCATTCAACCTGTGATTGAGGAGTACAGAAGACGTGCAAAGACTATGCCGGGTGGAAAGGTTTCTCTTCCTCTTTCAAACGAATAACATTGTTTCTGTATTTACAAAGAGTTGTTGTGCTATGTCCTTTGTTTGTGGAATGTTTTCCTGATATATTGGCACATTACGTTGCTTGCAGGCTGTTACTTTATCGGATCAAGAAATAGTGGAGATGGTTTTCTTTCCAGTTGTTAACGAGGCATGCAGGGTCATGGATGAAAATGTTGTGATCAGGGCTTCCGATCTTGATATTGCATCTGTCCTTGGGATGGGCTTTCCCAAGTACAGGTAGGCGGCTACTGCTTATCTCTAACTGTGTCTTGAATCCTAACTAACCAGTGACAATTTACATTCTCTTGAAGTATGATTAAATTAGATATACAGGTTGAGATTCTACTGCTGGTTATATGCTGTACGACTCTTTACATAGGCTGGCACTTTCTGTCATATATCAAAATGGTTTCTAAGGTTCAGTTTCGGTTGCTTAACTGTGTTGAACTTACCTTATACATAACCTGTAGAAAAGTAGCCACGTAAGCATAAAAGGTTGATTAGCCAAACTATAAATATAGACAAAATCTGGTTGGAAAAGCTAGATAATCACAATCCACTCAATGCCGGCATTATCACCCGAGGCTAGTGAATCACCTGAAGCACCACACTAGGGAACTTTTGCTGAGTTTAGCTGAGAGCTTTAATGATACTCAAGCAGTATTTAACTTAGATAAGTACCTACAGCCTATAATTAGTCGATCTAGGATACAGTCCTGTTATTATAGTCCTCTGCGCAACATGTATTTCGTCATTATATTAATATTTGTGGTTACTTTGGAGTATTAGTTGTAATATGTACTCTCTAAATGAAGGGGTGGCCTCGTCTTCTGGGCTGATACTGTTGGAGCATCGTATATTTATTCGAAGCTTAGCAAGTGGTCTGAAACTTATGGTGACTTCTTCAAACCATCATCATACTTGGAAGAGAGAGCAAAAAGTGGCCGGACACTGGTACACACCTCTCAAACTGGATTTTAAATTGTGCCCCGTACTGTGCATCATAACAATTGCTGCCCACCTTATTAACCATGTCACAATCTCTGCAGGGTGCGCCACGCACGACTCAGCAGGATTCGACGAGGTCGCGCATGTGAGGTTGGGCTCTTGAGCACTTGCGGAGTTGTTGCTTCAACAACATCGAAATTGCTGTCAGATACATATATAGGTGGGAGCTCCAGGGAAGCATCGTTTTGGATCTTCCATTATGTTCCCGTTTTCGTACTTAGGCTGCTATGACAATCAGAGTAATAAATGTGTAAAAGCATACTTTTCTGATTGTAAATTTCATGCCCCATAACTGTAACTATATGGTATGGTGATTTCGTCACAAGTAGAATAAAGAGTGATGTGTTTGTCAAAGAGCTCAGTACAAATCTTGTTGCACAACACACACTTGGGCATCGGATGTGGCGTGACTGCGCTTGTTTTTTCCCCTTCTATTGGGAGTCTCCCAAGATAATTACAACTAGTCGAGATAATAACTCCAGGAATCTCACGAAGGTCCTACCTAAGCACACACGCATGACCGCATGTGTGAAAATACTCAAGTGTACTCAAGTGAGTCTGTTTTAGAGGGAGGTCGAGGCGTGGGTTCTGCCTTTGGGACATTTTTCATCCGAAACCACCACGGTTTCAACATTACTTGTGTTGTGAGAAATGGGAAGAGGTAAGAGCATGCAGCAGTTATGGATAGAGGGAAGCTCAGGAAGAGGATGGCAAAGGGAAGCATGCTCTTTGATACTCTGGCGACGGGTGATGCAGCTCTTTGCTGCTACTGCCCCCTACAGACGGTGACGGGTTCATGGACTTTCCGAGCCTTAATTTGCTTACTATTAGTAGCACCTTTAGCTTCTTGGACGTTGTTTCATTAGCTCCACTCTCATCTTATCTCCTAGGAAGAGCAGCTTCCGGACTGAATGAACCCAACTAAAATACTTCCAGCTCCTTCTGTACATTGTCCAATTACACAAGTATATATGTAATACAAATTGAACGATTTTTTTTCGAGACTGACGGGGGAAATAAATTCCCACCACTTGTTTCAATTTTTTTATATATACATCATACTAGTTTTTTTTGTACAAGGTGCACTCGGTTAAGAGCACATCATATATACTAGTTATAAAACACAAATATGTACAACCGGTTAAACACATACAAATAAATGTGTGATGTTCATGCCCTAACCAATCAACCGATATATGTATATACACTGGTGGTACTTGATTAATACTAAGCGCCACGCACCAATAAATGAATTCCAGCTATTTTCCGATGTTACGCCGACAACTGAAATTGGCCTGAGGGACTGTGAATGATCACTTGAATTGCAATTTGCTCGCGAATGTTTGTCCAAACTTCCATCCGCCCGTCACAACATCCTTGAACTCAACCGTCTGCCCATCCGTGATGGTAATTCTAAACGAGAGCGCCTTCCCGGTAAGATATGCCAGAGACTGCCAGTTTGCGCCCCAGTTACGAGACATGGGCAACCATTCGTTTGAGTCGGAGCTTTTGACATCCATGGACTTGATGGAACCGGCGGCCGCGACGTTCATCACCGTAACCAGGTTGAAGTAATCGTGACCGACGATCTTGAACCTCACCCCACCCTTCTTCACGCATGGGACCCTGCAGAAATATGCATATATTATTTTCGAGAACCTATGTTATCATCTACTTGTATAATCTTTGAGCAACTACAAGTTGCGGAAATGAGAAGGTGACAAGAAAAACAACTGATGTGTAGGTTACCTCTGGTATATGACGGGGATGATGCCACCCTTGTAGACGCCGATCTTCTCCCATGCCGGCTGCGCCATGTCGAAGTGCGGCCTCGGCACATTGCACCACCCGCCGTTGTCGCTCGGGAGCGCGTCGTTGGGAGGGCAGAGGTTGGTGGCCGTGACCGTCACCGTGACTCCGGGCCTGCAGAACGCCGGGTCGGCGCGCTTGCGGTCGCACGCGATCTTGTAGCACTGCCCGCAGGAGGCGCCGTCGTCGAAGAGCACCGTGCTCAGCGCCGCCGTCCGCGTCCCGTACCCCGCCGAGTAGAGGTTGCCGTACCCGCACGCTCCGCCTGCGTTTTTCGTTTCATTTTAGCGCGGGAAGCTCGATGTAGAAATAAATCTGGGTATGAAGAACGGGTGTGTAGTTAGTTACCCATGGTGCCAGAGGCGTCGGCGCCGCCGTAGAACGTCGCGTTGGCCCTCAGCCATTTGATGGGTGCTTTGTCCGCCGCGGCCACGGCCAACCCACAGCAGGCGAACGTGAGCAACGCCGCTGCGATGGCTGGAGCTGGCGCCATATCTGTGCCTTCGATGGATGATGCCCCCTACAAATCCCACCAAACTTTGCTGTGCGTATAGGTGATCGAACTCCTTCTCCTAGTCTGGATGATGTTCGTGTGTTGGATTTGGTTCTGGATGGCTAGCTGTGTGATAATCTTGTGATGATTCTCTCTCTCTCTCTCTCTGTGTGTGTGTATATATATAGCGTTACTACCTGTGATCAATCCAATTGCAGGGCGGAGGGGACTCAGCAAAGGTCACCGTGAATGGATTAATAAGCGGGTAGCGTGCACATGTGCAGCCGCACCATGGCTTACGGGCGAATCCGACGATTATATTCAAGTACGCGCAGAAACGTATAGATTTTTTGTTTTTCTTACTTTATTATACTCACTATTAGTTGACTGTCGATATCTGCTTGGCAATATCTATGTGATATTTGCTTAGACACTTTCTGAAGAAATGGACGGCGTTTTGTTGTTTCTCAACCAAGTTTCCTTGACGTTCTCACTTTCAGCAAAGGATATTAATTTGCTTGGCACCTCTGACGGCTATGGCGCCATCCCCTGCCTTGTCTACAAAACCACGCCGTCCCGTATGCTTGTTGATTGAATCGTACGGGTCATCTTGCGCTGCACCTGGTCCTCAGCATCCACGGCGCCCATCAGCATGTAATGATTAGTTAGTTCCTGGAGAAACATTGAGTTGTCCTTAAGAAAGATCTATATATACAGATAGACCCGAATTCGTTACATTTATCGTATCTATGTAGTTCAGTATGGGACACCCATATGGTTATTGTACTATGAAAGGCATTTTGTGTATATACTAACCTGCTCTGCATAAATCATTGTGGTGAACTAGGGGACTAGTAAATTGCTCACCTTTGTATTTCAATGTCGTTTTATTAATTTATTTATGATCTTTGCGGGTTAGTTTGAAGAGTCAGATAAAGGCCAATCACATCTGGTTCATAACTCCCGTACATTCGCATCACTTCAACACAACACAGCTGGACTCAAATCTTTTTCTATATTTAGGAAGAGAAATGTAAGCCAATCCTAAATAGTTGCTGCACGGTCGGCAAAAACAATAGTTGGTACTCGTATGTAACTAGAGCAATGTTGTCACCGTCTAGAATCAAACTTGTGCAGACATAACAGCTTATCTGTTTCAAATAAGATCAAAGATATGCACATAGACCACAATGGCCACAATACACATTCTCAGGATTATTAAGGATAATCGAACAAATGGACATCATCATTTTACAGTATATCCCAGACAGACTACTGAAGACAACACAAGCTACAGTTGTTGATTAGACTATGAACTACATGAGTAGCAGGAAAAACCGTTGCTGGCTACACCTCATGAATGATTGCTGTTACAACACCGGTTGCCGGAAACGGCAACGGGGACTATACTATCTATCTTTTATCTATAACGTGGCCGCAGACAACTAAAGATTGAACCTAGTCTTAACTTGTGCTCTCTTCTTTCGATTCGGCGTTTGGTACAGGTGGTTTAATATTCCCAAGGGTCTTAGAGCCGTCAGCACAATTTTCTTCAGCCTTTGAAGGGGTGGAAACAGGTGTTGCTCCAGGATACCTCCGGACATTTATTTCCATGGCAGCCTCTGACGAGGATTTGGCTTCTGTGACGTTGGCAGAAAATGTTAGGCTGTCAAGTTTAGTAAGGTAATCATATAAAAAAGTTACATTATAAGATTTAACCAGCAACACATTCCACCAGTAAAATAAGCAGAAAATACTAGCCTGCGTTTCAAAAGTGGCAGTTTAAACACTTTGACTAGCGCATGCAGTTATACCAAAAATTTAAAGGTGCAAGCATGTAAAAGCATAGGCCTCTACTATTTTACATGGATGTAACAGAGCAACTTTACACATAAGCATCCCTTGATAATCCCTCCATTCTACTTCTTTAACAAAGTTTGTTCAAACTGGATTCAGAAAATGATCAAACTGGATTCAGAAAATGATCTTTCTCTAATGTTTGGTAGCATTAAAATGATCAAACTGGATTGCAACGTAAAACTAAAGAGGTAGTTAATCCATCAAACATTTCCTCAAAGTTTCCAGGTAACATTCATTTTTGTTCTTAGAAACAAAAGGAGAAATATGCTGTGACAGTGACTTTTGTCATCATTTTCATGCATTTAATTTTTCCAGTTATCCCAACAAAACATGATTATTCGATTCTCAACATTGAAAATATTCTTGATGAACTAAGACCTACCTCACTTTTTGTTTTTAGAAAAAAAAATCATGTTTATTTACTGACCAAGCAGCACTTGCGCGCCATGATATGTAAGCTAAAATGCATCCACATGTAATTAACAAACATAATATGACACATTCATGTAATTTCTACTCACCATTTATCTTTCCACGTGTGATTAGCACACGGAGATAGTCTCGCAACCCTGTCAATACTATGTTTTCTTGCACAGCATTTATCTCGGAAATATCCTGATCACACGAAGTTGCCATAAGTGAACTTCTATAAATATCATTTCCGATGTGGTATCGTGCTCATCACACATTAGCGCTTGTGTTCCTGGGGATGCAGGCTCAGAATCTTTGGAATCGTCAGAGATATAGGACTTCAATTCATTGAAGTTTTGCTGATCTGTACAACCTTTACTGTCACTATCCATTGGAGAAGCTTCCTTCGAGTTTTGCATTTTGTTCTTACCATTTTGTAAGCCATTACTTGTGTGAAATTCCTTCCCCGCTTCTTTCTCGTCCACTTTATTGTCTGTAAACATGACCAAATAAACTGGAGTTAAACACTCATCTAGACTCTGGTGTGCACAAGTTCTAGTTGGGGTTTACGTTGTATGTTGGTATGCAGTGCCGTAAGTATATGTTTTTAGCTAAAGAAAGTTTCCAACTTTTTGCAGTCTATTGATTTGCCAACACTGGACCAGTAAGATTTTTTGGCTACTTGTACAGCCCTACCTGGTCAAAAATAGACTACAGTGACAGCGATTACCATATTCACTAAGCTCTTCCTTGTAAAGTAGAAGGATATGATACAATACAAATTTAGTGGGTGAGCTCAAGTCAGCCATGTCCACTCCCAATAGTTATATGCTAGTATCTCCGTTCTATAATTCTTGTCGTGGTTTTAGTTCCGAACTAAAACCACGACATGAATTATGGATCAGAGAGAGTAATTGAACGCCCAAACTAGAAATCAGGGTGTATTTTTTATGTTTTAGCTCTAGCACTGACATGGTTCTATGGTTTACTTAATGCTACACAAACATCTGCATGTCCCCCTTTTCTTTATGACTTGCTAGATTCTTTGATCACATTGGTGCCTCGCACTTGCATCCATATCAAGTTAAGGATGCAGAAACAAACTGCAGTGCGAAAGCCAAGATAATTAGAATACTGCAAACTATCTTTCGACGCCTGTGGTTCATAAATTATGAACGACTGGCATTGTATTTCTTTTGCTGACAATAAGAAAAAAGATGCATAACTGACACAGTGATATCTAAGTGTCATCTCATGTTTTATTGCCAATGCACACCACTGGAGTACTGGTTTACACAGCACTACTATTTATTCAGAACCCCAGATCTTTTGAATAATTTAGCCATAAGAGAAAGATAAACCGTCACCAGCTATTGTCGGGAATACTTGTGCTGCATTTGTGCATGCAGTCACCACATGCTTGACTAGATCATTGACATCACTAAGATGGATAGCATTTGCTAGTGGAGACCTGAGAACGTAAGAGTATTTCATCAATATATGATAAATGTAAGCAGAAATAATAGCATCATGGTTAAATTGTTTGACAATCCTAGAATCTTTGTGTTTAAACTAAATAATACTCTTTTTCTACCTTGCATTTAAAGTTTTAAACCCAGAGAGAACTGTCAAATATAAAAATTATGTGTACTGATCCATGTGAAATGGAATGCACAAGTTACAGGAAGCTAACGCCATAATAAAATTGGATTACATGCATTCTGCAGCAATTTCTTTGGTCTTGCCTTCTTTTGAGCAATTGAGCTGGCTACATCATTTAGTTATGCCAATTTTTTCAAGTGGGTGATTTAATAAAAATAGAGTTCAATTACCTATAAATCATATTAGATGAATTACTTTGGGAATAACTACTGTTATGCCCTCCAAATCCTGTGCAAGAAGGTGTAAGTCGTGAAACATCTGAAAGATTCACCTAGCACAAGAGAACAGCCACAAAAGTTTTGAGTTAGACAACACTAGTAGAACTTGCAGCAATGCAAGTGTCTTCAATATGCGATGTGTGAGTGGTGGTGTGCATGTCGTGTGTCCACATTGTACTTGGTGTTTCTCAAAAAAATGAAACAAATTATGTGTTTTTCCACATCAATCCAATAATAGTGCCGATAACAAGATAAGGAATTATATAGTGAACTCGGTATTCAATAAAATCCATTAAAAATCAGTATCCAATCAAATTCCTACTGGGCACTGGTCATCCCATTTGGAGCATACCTGTGGAAATTGCGCTTCAAATTGTAAATCTTCTGGAGATACTTTTCTATGCCCTGGAGAGCATTGGTATCCTGAGGATCCGATGGCACCATTCAGAGTTGTATTAGCTGCTTGTTGAATGTTATTTCTATCAGACGCATTGTCCCCTTGAACTAAAGCTCGGCGCTCTTCACTTCCGTCAAAGTTTTTACAGTCCATACATCTACAGTTCTTGGAGCAAAGGATATTTGCTTGAAAACACTCACAGTACTTCTTTAGACATCCTGACTTCTTGCAATGACAGCCTTTATTGTGCTTTGGTCGAACAGGTACTGCTCCAGAATTATCCTGATAGTCAAGTAAGACTGTTCAGACACACGCAACTGAAACACATGATATATATTGTCCCAGTAGTCAAGTAAAACCGGACACCCATCCCGCTTTAGTAGATTCATGTAACCAGTACAAGAGACATGAAGTGCTCACTCCGTTCTTTCTTGGATTTCATTTTACATTGCGTGGAGTCAATCTTGTAAAACTTGGACTGCCAATAATATCCAAAATGTCTGGATTTGTCATGTTCAAATATTGGTACCAGACTTTTCATAAAAAATAGATTGATCTCACCATGGTTTTAAAGGCGGAGGGGCGTCGGGGCGTCCAGGGGGAGCGCCTAGACGCTTAGGCGACGCCTTGTACGGAAAGACGCCAAAGGCGGTCGAATTCTTGGGGCGGAGGGGGAGCGCCTGGACGCCTAGGCGTCGCCTAGGCGACGCCTTTAAAACCATGGATCTCACCATATTCCCCAAAATTTGTACTAACATATAGCGTAAATCTTTTTTTGAGCTGAAAACTGCAGGGGAGGGCCCAACAGTTTATTAAGAAGAAAAAGGAAATAAATAAAAGTTCGAGAAAGAATGTACAAGATGGAGGAAGGTAGGGGAAAACGGCGCTACTCAAGTGAGGGATTAAACCAGCCATTAAAAGGGGCTGCAGGCTCCTCCATCCTGAAGGAAAGGAGATAAAGATCCCTTTTGAACAAAAGAACAAGAGTGTACTCTAGCATTTTATTGTAAGGCATTTTTCTGATTCCATATATACTCCAGGCCACAACAATGAAGACTTCTATCAAGAAAGGTCTGCGGAAGTAAGCCTTGGCTGTGCACAGGAGATAATGAGTGTGTGTGCGGGCGTCCAAAGGTAAGCCAATGGCAGAAAAAGTGATCTCTAGTTTGAGAACCTGAGAATTACAGAGCACACAATCTGAGTCTGCAGTATTACGCTTTGGATCATGCCTCTGGCACTGTCCTTCAAGAGAAGCAATGGAACGCCTTTTTATTTTCAAATGCTTGTGATGGGCGCTGGAGCTTGAACATGGTTAACACCGGAGGCATAGTATCCGCTGGGCGGGGGGATAATGCTGTCCAGAGTCACATGATGGCTGAGGAGAAATTGTTAAAGCTCATGAAGCTCGTCAAAGGCCTGGAAGGAGAGGGGGCGTTGGAAGAAATCCAATGCTCGGGGCAGGAGAGTACATCACTCACCGAGGCCGATTGGTTCGGAACAAAAGAGTACAGCCTCGGAAATTTGGTGATGATGGGTTCCCTGGCTCAGCAGTCCTGCCATAAGAGGGACGTGCCCCCATTGGCAATGGAGCATGTGGCAAGGCTACAGAATCGTACAGCTTTCAATTGACCACAGTAACATGGCGGCTGCATAAAAGCGTAAATTCACTTGAAGGGCAAGAACGTAAATACCTTAGTTCAGGTAAACTGGAAGCAATAGCAAGTAGGAAAAGGGCAATGCAGACAAAAAACTACGTGCTGACTGTCTTAACTCTGTCAGGTAATCAGATATAGGTACCTGAGGTTTAAGCACAATATGGTGTACCAAATATTCACAACAGATTCATCAATCAGAGTAAAACCTGACTTGATGGCATGTCACAATTTGAGGGATGCTTATCATATTTGTAAGTCGTCGTAACAATAAATGTGGGTAATTCGAGCTTATAGAGGAGAAGAAGTTGCAAATGAGTGTGTCATCAAATAATCTGGACTTAACATTTCGTGGATGGTCCAGGATTTTATTTCTGTTTCCCTTTATAGATAGAAGAAGCAAAACTTAACAATTTGCCTGCTGAACAATGATAACACAACTCTGACTAAAGGTTATTAACTGGTGTACATAGTATGTATTACTCCCTCCGTTTGTAAATGTAAGATGTTTTCGATGTTTCACATGTTGTCTAGATGCATACTAAAAAGAGTGAACATACACACTAAAACGTGTCAAGATACATTTGTATAAATGTTAATGTGGATAAAGGCTAAAACATCTTATATTTAGAAACAGAGGGAGTATCATATAGTTCAGCCATCATTTATGAAGAAAATCTATTGCAGGAAGTACCTTTCGAGCGTTGATTGCATTTGGGCCATTTTCAATTTTAGGCTGAAAAGCATTTGGGTTACGGAGGAGAGTCGCCTCAATAGCTCTGCTCCTGACTTTTTCATTCTCGGTGGTGTTTCCGCAATTTAAACAATTACAGCCATCACAATTTACACGTGCTGCAAAACACTCGCAGTACCTAAAAAATAAATAGTCAGTGGGTTTTACCTTCTATAATCCTGATAGAATGGTTCATCATTCATGTTTTCACAAATAAAATGATCAACTGATTACAAACACCACAAACATTAAGGCACAACTAATTTACATAGATTGGAAAGATTACTTGACATAATCAATGCAATGAAGTGGGACAACTACAATGTGATAAGTGGCTAAGCGCACAAAAACTGAAAGTGCAACTGGAAAAAGAATATGATAAAACACTTAGCAACAGTCATCTCCTACGAGCCCAATGTAATTCTTATCTGTGCATTCATAAGATACATACACGTAATATATCTAGCCATTTACCTACCATTAATGAAGAGGTAATGGAGGGCAATCGATTGCACCTATTTACCATCCTATTTGAGCTCTTTTCACCACTATAAATATGGCACTAAACACTTAACTGAGAACAGGTCTTGTTAATAAGTGACGGTGGGCAAATAACATGTAAAGATCAATTATTCCGTTTTCTCAAATAGTATATTTGCTTTGTGTCATTAACAAGATGGTGCATGTGCAGAAAACTATAATACTCACAGCTTCAAACATCGTGAATTTTTACAGTTACAGTGCTTCCTTTTCTTTGTAGTAACATTTTTCACTTCAGCAGGGTCCCTGGGAAAAGATCAAAAGAAGCATAAACTAAGTTAGAAAACGAAACCATTTTGCAGAAATACAGTACTGATTTCAAAAGCGGAAGAATCTTAACACAAGCAAAAAGGTTTTTCTTTTGTAAATAGAAAATTAGCAAAAAGATTGAGAATAAGCTTGGGTTTTCAAAGTGACAATAACAGGTTCCACGAAAAAACTCTCAAACAACCATCTGACATACAATTCAAATTTTCTCGCAATGGTTTTGAAAAGAACATGGATGGTGGATGGAACAAATTATTGAAAACAAGAATCTGATCACCAAGAAAAGGGGACGGAGTATCATGGTGTTGCCCAATTCTCGACTCTATCTCTTACCTGGAGATTCTTTTCCAATTATGATATGACGTGTAAGCTCAATTAAGACTCCAGACAGATTTCCCTTTTATGTGCCACATAAACTCTGTTGTTTTGCGAATAGCAACCAACAGAATTAACACGGTCATATGAAATCATCACTGCAAATTTGACCTCGGAACAATCAATATGCATTTCCAACAGCATATCCAAATTCCAAAGGTTCAGTTTTATCAAATGCTAACATCTGCTCACCAAGTGCAAAGCAGAATAACCTACAACTAACATTTCCTTTCATATCGTTAATGTGCTTATGTACATGCACATCTGTATAGACTGTCACAACATTGTCACCCATGTCAGAGCCCCTCAAACTCTAAAACATAATACAAATTCAAATACTCATTTCTCAGCCTAGACAATCTTACCAAATCAATGACTGAGTGCTGCTACCTATGAGACCATCAAACGGATACGTATCATTGCTTTCAAGTTTCAGCTAAGAACTATAAATCGTAATATCACCAAATCGTTTAAACAGAATAAACCACAAGAACCAAAATTTTGAACACGCAAACTGAACTCCATCCTTGAGCGGACGAAAGGAACAAAAGCACATCCCAATAAACCAATAAACGGAGTTAAGCTGAGGAGCTTGCTCACTTCGGGATGAAGACCACCGGCCACGGCCTCGGCACCTGCACCGGCGTCGCCGCTGGCATCTGCTGCGGCGGCGGCGGCGGCGCCACCGCCGGCGCCTTCAACTCGCCCGCAGAGGCTGGGACGACCGGGTTGAGCTGATGCTGCGGCGGCGGCTGCTGCTGCCTCTCCTGCTCCATCACCAAACCAGAATGCCCACCGAATTAGGTCATCGGCATCAAAATCCAAAAGGCGGGCTTTGCAATCCCGGAGCAAGAACCACCACGCGGAGGCTCAGGACCCCGCGAGCTCCAGGAATTGGATCAAGAGACTCAAGAACAGGGCGAGCTCCTGGACTCGTCCAGACCCGCGAAGCAGCGCAGAGCTGTTGAGGGAAGAACAATGGAGCAAGTCGGATTTGGGATCAAACCCAAGAAGCCAAATTTGCAACGGGGACGCAGATACCAAATCACGACGGATTCCAGGAGGACATGGGAGGAGAAAAGGCGAAATCTTTTGGGGATTTGGGATCGAGGAGGAGGAGGAGGAAGGTGGAGGTGTGGGGGAGAAGAAGCTATTGGCAATGGAGGCCTTGGTCTCTTCGCAGTTTTTTGAATCCGAAATATTTTATGCATTTATTACTTATTCTTGCTTTCGATTTATTTGCTTCTGTTTTTGCGGCTACGAATTTTGGCCCGGATGATCAGGATCTTCGTAATAAGCCATATCATTACATCTAAACCCATACCAAGAAAATTAGTGATAGTCTAACTCTACACGGTTTTATTTGCAGTTCCTATCCAAATCATGTGTCAGATCATCTCTATCAGATCCCGTAAAAAAAATTACCGTTTGCAAAATCATCGTGTGGTATGCTACATTGGTACTAGAAATTTTGAAAAAGATGTCTAAGCTAGAATTTTGATCAACAAATATAGTGATGGATAATTATTTTTGGGCCCGGCCAATATGCGGTGCCTGTTTATGCATTTATTACTTATTCTTGCTTCAATTGATGTCTTTCTATTTGGCGGCTCCGAACTTTGGCCGGGATGATCAGGATTGTAATAAGTCGTAGCATTACATCTAAAACACATAACAAGAAAATTAGTGATAGACTAATTCTACACAGTTTTTTTTGCAATTCATATCCAAATCATCTCTATCAGGTCCGCATAACTATAAACCGCCCCAAAATTGTTTTTACTGTTTGCCAAAATCATCGCGAGGTATGCCACATTGGTACTTGAACTTTTGAAAATGAACTTCAAGCTAGAATTTTGATCAAACATATAGTGTTGGAGTCGTCGTTTATCCTTCTTTTCGAATATTTTCTTTAGGCTCGGCCGATATGCGGTGCCTGTTCAGGCCGTAAAAAAAGAAGCTTAACCGCGGATCGGCTGATCTTTTTTTGAACCGGAGGCCTTGTCTGAATCAGGTAGAGATGTTCGAACTCGTCTATTTTTCCATCTTAGTACAAAGAAGCGCATATCTCGTGTAGGTTCTCGAAAAAAAAGATCACGGGCTCGCTGCCGTCTATTAGCCCGCCGAGAGCGCTAGGCCGCATCATCAACCGAAAAGGCCCAGTCTCAGAGCCCACCTAAAAGCAAACCGAAAAAACTGGCCTGGGCCTCGGGCCCTGGCCGCGCGTGCTGGTACACGTGCCAACTCAGGGGCGCCACGAACCGAGGAGGAGTCAGGCCGCGGAGAGGAGGCGGAGAGGACAGCCATGGCGACCACTCTCTCGTTATCTCCTCCCCTCTTCCTCGCCGCTCCGCCCAAAGGTACCTACCTTCCAAGAACTCCTCCTCTCTCACTCAAGATCTTGCCATCCACGCGACCTAGTGATTCTCAGCGGTCCCCATTCTCAGAGCGTTAGCTTCAGCGTGGTTTAGGGTGGATTGGGTGTTCTTGGTCCTCTTATTTTTGGGCACATCACATGGTACATCCGAAATCACACTGGGTGCCTGAATCCATCAGACCATCACTCATGCACACCACTAGTAAAGCTTCAGTTTCTCCAAGACACGGTAATGATGTTGCAGACTTGTAATAGTACTGCAGTAGGATCATGAAAACATGTAGCAGGGATTTGGTTTGTTGGATGCATACCTGCGACCTGCTGCATAGACCGGAATCTAGTACAGAAGGTGATTAGCTTTTGTTGGAGCTAAATCGTTCATGATTCACACGTATGCATTCTGAATGAAGGCGGTGAAGTAATGAAACATTTCCATTGGCATGACCGCATGAAGATGCATGAATTTTAATTATTTCTTCAGCCAGAGATGTGGTTCCGCGTGTAGTGGCTTCAGCTACTCCATCATGGAGCACTGCAAATCTACCATGCAAGGGGTATTTTGCTGGCAGGGCGCATGGCTGGAAGCAACAACGACGCAAATCTATAGTATCCGTGGTTGGTAGTTCACAAACCCCTGCTTATGGTGGTGACATATATCCTTCTTGCAGTCGTCTATTTTCATTAACCTGGTGACCTGTATCCTTCCTCGCAGTTTGGGAGAAAAACAAAGACCACTAGAGAAACAGTTGTGCCAGAACCCGACTATCGGTTACCGATTGCTATACTTGGTGAGATTTGGAGGTAGTAAGTAGAACATCTCTGTTTTCTGGCATGTACTTGTACTTGTTCTACATCAACTAAGGAAGTTTTTTTTGGGGAAATTAAAGAACATATGGTATCTATTAGTACAGTAATATCTCCATCCAGTGACCATTGTTATCAAAATGCAGGGATAGCAGGTGCATTTGCATATGCAGACAACCTTCTTGCTGCTGCACCTGTAGGCCTACTGGGGCTGCTTCTTCTGTTTCAGGTCTGACTGCTCTGCTTTTAGACCATCTGTTTGAGTTATAGATGAATATATACTGTTGGAGTATTCCATTCTGGTCTACAGAGCCTGTAACTAAATAGTCTAAAGTCATGGATCGTAACATACTTTTACAGTTCTCGAAAAAACACTATACTGTACAAACACTGCTATGAGAACATCTATTAGTAACCAATTTCATCTCAAACCTTGCTAGACAATGGAGACATATTGAGCTCCACCATTATCAGATTGACACTGACTTTTCGTCCCTGCTCAATATTGCCAATATATTCCTCATAAAGGAACACTGTCGACATAAAACTGTCGACATATGCTTATCATGTTACACTTGCGGGGCGAAATAATACTAATACATCATGTCTGTGAAATTATCCTGGTTATTTTTATGGATGATCTGTTTCTGAGTTCATGCTAACACATATGTATCCGCTCATTTTCTTTTTGCAGACTACTAGAGTTAGATTCATATTTGATGATGAGGCCCTGGTTAGTTCACTCTGCCTTTGGAGTAAACTAAATATGTAGGAGTATCCCGAAGTACTTATGTAAATATTTTCCAAATCTGGCTGCTGGACTATATTTAAGTTATATGACAGGAATATGCACAATTTGTTTTTTCGAGAAAGTTCAAAGGCTTTTGCGCTTCATTTCATTGAAAAGATAGGTTTAGTTACAGCCTACAAGGAGGCAAGGGTATAACTCACAACTAATCTGACAGTGTATTTTATTTTATTATCATCTATTGCATTGATATCTGAAGGATGTATTTTATTTTATTATGAAAGTACAGTGTACACAGAAGTACAAGCACAAAAGCGATTTTATTAGCTGGACCATTGATAACTTTTTCTTGTATAATTCTTCTCTTTTCCATGCCATGAAGATAGAGGCAGGTGATCTTATGGGTCTTTCTTATCTGAACTTGTATGCTTGTATTATTATAGGAAGTGAAAGTGGGCAATCAACTGCAGGAGTCGGGCGAAAACGTGTTTGTTGGTGGCAAGAACCGTTGGAAGTAAGCATACTTGTTAATTTTGTATGTTAGTATAGTACATTCTGTCCTAAATAGATGAATTAGCAACTTGGTTTTGGCTTGGAAGTATTTGTACTTTTGTTTTTCGTGGCAATATTTCTGTTGAATTCCTCTATTTTTGCTTACTGGTAGTGGTATGTAGTTCCGCCATCCGTAAATATATGTTTTTTGGGTTGTGGGCAGGCTCCAACATGCGACTTTGACTGTTTATTTGGATAGATATATGTATGATGAACTTCCTATTAACTGTTTATAGGTTGATGTATATATTTTTAGATAATTTTTTATTTTGCATATAGTTAGGGTCCGTGATGACACAACGGTTTTAAACAGCTCAAGCAATGTAAAAAAAAAGGGGGCATGTGAGCAAACATAATGGTACCTGGGGGGTTATCATCAATTATCCCGCATAGAACTAGAACGGCATCTAATATAGACCAAGGATTTTATTACATTCTATCAGGGACCAAGGATCGAACTATTTTGTCCAATTAATCAATCGTATTCTGGTAAAAGCCTTGCAATATTTTCTAACGATTGAGCATACGCATAGGTACTCATCATTCGTGAACTGGGAACTATGGTGGCCACAATTTCCTATCCTGGTTTACTTCAAAGAGAGACAAACAAAACCCGAAGGCCAAATTCATTTCTTCCCTGTGATTTTCGTAAGCCCACTGGTCAACTATAAGCTCAACATCTTCATTCTTACATAGTGGATTTAATTCATCGTCGTAACACAGAACGGCCGGCAACTCTATGATATTATGGTGGAGCGTGCTGGACCTTCGGAAACAAGCGGGCCTAATCCTTGAACTAGATGGCGAGCTGTGCTCCATGGGCTCTTAAGCATTTGTTCAAGTTCCAGGGGCAAAATCTCCTTGATTTGACAAGCAATCTCAATGTATGTAATCTGTGTGTTGAAAACAAAAGATGTACTGTAAGCACCTTAGTGTTGGGATGTGAGAAAATGATGTAATGCAGCTTCCTCACATGGTGTGCTTACCACCGTTACTAAACAATGGCGTGTTTTCAGTTTATATGCACACATGTTTTACTTAATCATCACATGTGATAGTCACTTGGAGTTTCTGTTGGAGGGTAGGGGGTTGCATTTTGCATTCAGAAATTAACTTCTGGTGGTGAAATTATGTTTGGCTCATGTGGTAAAGAGACAAAAAAATATTTTTTTGAACAAAACGAGCAATTTACCCCATTTTATTTTAAAAAGTAGGAGATAATTGACAGGTTAATTAACGGGAAACCGGCCTAAAACCGGTACAAACACACTCGTCGACCGTCATGGAACACGACCGTCGTGAGGGCACACATTGCCACCCTGGCTACCAAACGCAAACTGCACACACACTGCTAAAGATGAGAGTCGTCGTCGAGAGACAAATTTCGGTGTTTAAACGAAACACTTATTTGTCCTTCTACAGACACCATAAAAAAATGTCATTTTTTCACGAAAAAGTGTGTGCGGATATAGAATGTACGGATGTACACACACATTTCACTTAGAATTGACATTTTTTAAAACTATTTTTCATAATAGGTATATCTACACCCCAAGAGTCAAAACATCGAGCGGGAAATCATGTTTGGCTTTGTAGATGCGCCCACTATGGAAAAATGATATTTCAAGTGTGAAAAAAAAACGTGAAAATGGCATTTTTTTTGTTGCCTGTAGAAAAGACAAATTTCGGTGCTTCAAAATGAATTTAAATGAAACATTAATTTGTCTTTTTTGTCACTGATCATAAAAATGTCTTTTTTCATGAATTTTTGTGTGTGTGCCTGTGTGTGTGGGGGGCGGGGTATGGAAGGTACAATTTTCCACCTTAAAAAACATAATTTATTTTTCGTAATGGGAATACCTGCACCCACGAGTCAAAATATCATTCTCTTGGGAAAATCATGTTTGGCTCATAGGTGTGGATGCACCCACTATCCAAATGTGATATTTTAAAGGTCAATTTTTATTTAAAAAATCGGATTTACACTGGATATTTTATGTTCACATGAAATGTTCAAGTAATAACGACAAATATCGGTGCTTCGATATGAAGGTAAACAAAACATTTATTTTTCTTTTACACAGACCATAAAAATGTCTTTTTCACGGAAATTTGATTGCGGATATAGGATATAAAATGTACAACCATTTTCACTTACATTTTTTGACATTTTAAAATAAATTAAAATTTATTTTCATAATAGGTACATCTACTAAACCAGAGCTAAAAACATTGTGTCCCCAAACATAAGAAATTGCTATACACGACAAGCAATAAGTGATGCAGAAAGTAAGATCAACACATGGGATATCTAGATTTGTTGAAAACCCTTCAAGCAAGAAGGGAAAAACACTGATGTCAGTAAAATTTCACTATTTTGGAAGAGATTACAAAGGCCAAGATTTACAACTTATGACTCATCTCGTCCGATCGCTTATAAGATGTATTTATAGTTTAATGACCTAATCTAGACCGGTAACGATGCGTATCACAAGGGACTCAATTTGCTCCGGCAGAAATTAGATTGTATAATAATTGAATTTGGATCACAATAAAAACATGAATTCTTTATTATGTGGCATGTGCGGGAATGTTCAAGATATCATCTCCAATAGATGATATAAAACAAGGCGCCAAAATATTTTGGGTTATAGGGCATTGCTCCAGCGGATGATGCATTTTAGGTACCATAATTTTTGTGAGCTCCGAAAATAGATCCGACGGTGGTGAGGGAGAGAGACGTTACATGACGGATGTCGAGCGCCCTACTCACTTTTGTCCACGGATATTGCCGAAGGCCAAGAAAAAGCGGCAAGGGTGACGTAGGTCGGTAGGGTCCGGAGATGTGGGCACATATGGCGGCGCGACGTTGACTGAGCATTGAGAGTTCGGCAAGGAGCAACAGACCGCTCATTGATGTCGTTGGGCTGTGGCGCTGTTGCGGAGACCATGTGAAGTGGCTGGCAGGAATGAGCGACGAGGTATCGGCGGGATTGGGGTGATGGATGGGGTTTTAGGGGCATGTGGCGGCGGCGGGAGTAAAACTAGCGAAATTGGCGTGGGAGGGACAATGCCCGGGGTGAAAAACCTTCACCGCACCATTTGGCTTCTCGCCACATCCTTTTTGTTGTAGGATTAGGGGTGTCCATCGGTGATATATATTTGCATCACCAATCAAGTTTTTTTTTTTAACTTACCAATCAAGTTGTTAGTGCATGATACATCACGAATACAGCAGTGTTTTTTTTCCCGTTTGATGATGAAAAAAAAAAAGATCTGTGGGCAAGTGCTGCATCGTCGACGTTCTTTCTAGTGCGAACTTGTGTCTCGAAGGTGAAGGTGGGCATCATGCTTCCGGTTTCTGGTGAAGAGACGCTGTCACGAACGGATGGTCCTAGATTCTCGCGGCCACGCGTCGCCGAGTGGCCACAAGCAGCCCAACCTCCATCCACACACGGAGATTTTCTTTCTACTATTTCTCACAAACACCCCGATTTGCAGGCGATATTACTCTGGCGGCCTTCGCGTCATGCGATCTTCTTCAAGCTGCCGACATCCGCAAGGGCCAGTACGCAAATGTCGTGGTCCTCCTCTCTTCTTCCGCTCCGGGTGCCGACGTGTGTCCTCTCCGAACAGAGAAGCAAAGCGCCATTCTCCATTTCTCCGCCACCGCCTCCCCTCGCCGCGGGTCTCCGTCTCCGTGCTACGCCACCGAACGCACCCAATCTCCTCAATCGAGCGGCGTCGTGCTCCCTCCCAGATCCCAGCAGGCCGCCGATCTGATGCGCGCGCACGCGGCGATGACGAGGTACGCACGCCTAACCTCCCTTTTTAGTACTACTAGTACAGTTTTTACGCTGCTCACTCCACGCTCCATCCTACTATTAATAATAGCAGGACAAGCCCTCCCCTCTCAGATCCCTCTCTTTCTAACCATTTCCGAATCCCAAATCCCTCTGATTTGCTTTGCCTGCAGCGGCGATGCGGTGGAAGCTTAGCACCTCCGCATACAAGCGCGTGCCGTCCAGGGACGCCGCCATGGATCCCGACGTCGAGACGCAAGGTCCGGTTTTCCTTCGTCCATCCATCCATTCCCCTTGCGCTCCGTAACAATTTTCTGTCTCTGACGGCGGCATGTGTGTACGTATGTATTGGTCTCTCTCGGCAGCCAAGACGCCGGACGCCGCCGGCCCGTCGTGGCGCATGTCGCTGCCGCACGTCTGCGTCGCCACGCTCACCTCATTCCTCTTCGGTTACCACTCCGGGTACGTGCGTGCGTGCGATCCTCGTGCTTAATTACCCATGAGGTCCCCTCCCTCAGCTCTACTCATCACGTTTATTCCATGACGATGATTGATGATGATGACACGCAGCGTCGTGAACGAGCCGCTGGAGAGCATCTCCGCCGACCTCGGATTCGCGGGGAACACGCTCGCGGAAGGTACATACTAGGGTCTCTCCAACCAACTCGATGCTTCTAACTAATTGGGCATTCTGTCATTCAAATTTGCGACGGATTGCAGGGCTTGTGGTGAGCATATGCTTGGGGGGAGCCTTCCTCGGCTGCCTCTTCAGCGGCTCCGTTGCCGATGGGATCGGCCGGCGCCGCGCATTTCAGCTCAGCGCGCTGCCCATGATCCTCGGTGCTGCCTTAAGGTATTTATAATCAACACTATGACGACTTGAGTGTTCCCACTCGATCCTTGTCTCTGTGCAGTTTCTTCAGATGACACCTTTATTTAGTTGCAACTTGCTTGCAGTATTCCTTTTTTTTGTGTGTGTGTGTGAGTAGTTGATTGCTGGCTGCTGGGTATTAAACAATCATGTCTTGTTGCCGAGCTGGTCATTTTCTGATTGATTTATAGTTGCTGAAAAGTTAACTTCTTCATTAACATGATAACAAAGTGCTAGAGTAGCATCACTTGCATATGACTTTTATGCATGAGGTACAGTTTTTCTTTCATCGTCCGTCCTGTCACCCGGAAACTTTGAAAGTACATATGAAAAACCTACATTGGTGACTGGCGACTACTCCTTATAATCTACAGCTGGAAGGAACCATGCCTATTCTTGATTTGTTCATAATTTAGATACAGGCAATTTTTTATTGTGTACTGGTCCATTCTGAAGCACACACATTTTGCAGTGCTCTCACCAATAGTCTGGAAGGTATGCTCTTCGGAAGGTTCTTGGTTGGAATAGGAATGGGGTTGGGTCCGCCGGTGGCTTCACTCTATATAACCGAGGTATGCATTTCGTTTTCTTGCCGATGTGTTTAATTTCTAACAGAAGGTCAACACAGTTCAGCCGTGATCATTTTCACTTCTGATTGAATATAGGTCTCTCCTCCCTCTGTAAGGGGTACATATGGCAGCTTTGTTCAGATCGCGACCTGTCTTGGAATCTTATTCTCTCTCCTAATTGGTACACCAGTCAAGGACATTGATAGATGGTTAGAAACTTGTGCTGTTGTTCTTAGATCTTTACGGTTGTGTTTCAATCAATGCTTATGAAACCGATATGTTCTGACATTATCCTTGCAATGGCAGGTGGAGAGTGTGTTTCTGGATTGCAGTAGTCCCAGCAGCTTTACAAGCTATTGGCATGGAGTTCTGTGCTGAGAGCCCCCAGTGGCTATATAAGGTGGCCTTACTTTGGAATATTGCTTGTCTTCTATGCCACCTTTCCCATCTATCAATTAAAGCTTTAACCCTTGGAAGTGCCTGCTTCTCTCTGAATGTGCTTTTATTATATGTTCCGAGCATAATATGGGATAACACGTTGCTGAATTCAAATTCCGATTTACTTCTTAGAAACATTTAAGTTTTGGTAAACTGTATGCGATTTCCATCTGGAGGTTTTTCCACAAGCCGTTGAATGTTACTCTCGGGTATGGTTGAACCAAACAATCTGTCTAATGGGCTGTTGGTTGCAATCTTTCCCCACCCACCCTATAGCTTTTCGTCCCTACCGGAAATTATTGCCTAGTTTTACTCAGTAGTAATAGTTATATTTTTCTGCTCAGAAATCAAAAGAGACTGTAATTCATTGCCACATACTGGCTGTTGGTTACAATCTTCACCCACCAGCCTACGCCTTTTCGTCCCTACAGGAAATTATTGCTAGCGTTTGTCTGCTAAAAAATTAAAATAAGCACTGATCCTTTGACACATATAGGTTCAGGTACATCACATATATATGTTCAGGGATAGATCAATGAGCATCTAGGTTACCCAATATTGTGTTCATACCACGATACGTAGACTATGCCCCACTGTGTGTCACTTATTTATTTATTTATTTCTTCAGCTCAACACACAAGCACATTCCTTTCTAAATGACTTGTCCTATTCCTGTATGCAGTGCGGAAGAACAAATGAAGCAGAAATGCAGTTTGAGAAGCTTCTTGGCCCTCTTCATGTAAAATCTGCTATGGCAGAACTTTCTCGATCTGAAAGAGATGGAGAAAGTGTGAAGTTCTCAGAGTTGTTTTATGGTCGTCACTTCAATGGTACAAGCTGTTCCTCTCATTCTGTCACATTTTTTTTTGCTTCATTACAACCTTATTACTGCTCTTCCTTGAAGTTTGTTCATTACAAGTCCCCTCTTTTGCTACAGTTGTTTTTATTGGCACAACGCTCTTTGCTTTACAACAGTTATCGGGCATAAACTCTGTGTTCTATTTCTCATCAACTGTATTCAAAAGTGTGGGCGTGCCCTCTAGCCTTGCCAATATATGCATGGGGATTGCAAACTTATCAGGTGAGACCATTGAAGCTGTTCTGTTCTTCTTCTGCTCTCTTACACGTGCTTACAGATCTTATTTCGGTGTGTTCGCTATCAGGTTCTATTGTAGCTATGCTTCTAATGGACAGGCTAGGGAGAAAAGTGCTTCTTGCGGGAAGCTTCTTTGGCATGGTGAGCATTTAGTGTAACTGTATTTTTTTTTTGGAAGACATTATATATATTACTGATGCGCTTCCTTGCTGGTGTAGGCCTTCACAATGGGACTTCAGGCTATTGGAGCAAATCGTCACCACCTTGGTTCTGCAAGTGTGTATTTTTCAGTTGGTGGCATACTGCTGTAAGTCTTGGGAGTCTTATACCATTCAGTTGTTTGGTTATAATATGCAAGTTTCGTGACCTTAGTTTTGGTCTTTCATATCATCTATGTTAAGGTATGATGCCCAAAACCACTACTTCAGGCCTCTCTATTGCTCACAACTACCACTCTGATAACTTTTTCACAAAACCAGTGATTTGGACAGAATGTTGCACATGACCCAAATAGCCCGCTTTGGTGTGTTGGCATGAAATCTGATACCCTAAGTCCCCACCCGTGAGCGCTAACGCGGCTGAAAGTCGACATGATACCCTCTCTATCTCTCTCCAAATCCATAGCGACATTCAGTATTCTGCACCAGTAGAGGTCAAGTTTCTAATTGGTTAGCTTGTATGCTAGAGTACGCTACATTAACTTTCTAATTGTTAACTTGCATGCTAGCATTTCACCTATGTACTCGTGGTCGGACTCCTGAACTTATTTGACAGTTGTACTCAATTTTCTTATAATTACAAGAGAATTGTGGTATTTATGCCATTTAGTTACAGTTGAACATTTTTTGGCAGGTTTGTCTTGTCATTTTCGTTGGGAGCAGGCCCAGTTCCAGGACTTCTTCTGCCTGAGATTTTCCCAAACAAAATTCGGGCCAAAGCTATGGCTCTGTGTATGTCTGTGCATTGGGTAAGAGTTCTCTCTTCTCAGCATGAAACAACAGTTAGGGTATGCTGTATATTTTTCATCAGATCAAAAGAGAAATCTGGTAATATGGAGTTTCTGAATATATATGGGCTTTAGTTTTGATTGGTTAAATGCATAAATTTGAGAAGAACGAAAATTTCTTAGCAACGTCTAAAATTATTCAAATTTGGATTAAGAAAGTTCGACATCTGCACCCTTTGAATGGAACAGAGAGGCAAGACATAATATTATGGTCGTATATCCAGTTTTTTGTTACTGTGAGCAAAAATTTACTATTTTCTGTCAGTCATGGGAGTCATGCTGAACTAGAACAAATTATGGTGCAAATTGAGATGCTTTCATGAAGACTGCAAGACATGTTTTACTAACCCTGGGCATGTTCATGAAGATTGGTAGTTTTATTGTGGTCATGAAGTGTTAGACGTTGTAGGCTTTAGCCTTTTGCTTTCTAACAAAAGCTTTCTCCTGTGTTATGCTATTGAGAGGAGAAACATAAATAACTGCAAACACCTCTGTGAGACAATTCCAGATGAAATGCCTATGTAGCCAGTCTCATCATGCAACCAAGGTTGATATGGTCGCTACCATAGACTTAATTAGTGGTTAAATCTATGTGGATAGCTTTTGTAGAACTTTTTGGTAAACAGTAGGAACACCAAAAGACAAGAATTCACTAGATATCCTTGATTATAGCTGTACTTGCCTGAATTACAATCACATGTTTCTTTTGTTAACAATGTTGAATGCAATGGGCAGGTCGTGAACTTCTTTGTTAGCCTGTTATTCTTGCGGCTCCTGGAGCAACTTGGTCCACAAGTTCTCTACACGATGTTTTCATCAGCCTGTGTGGTGGCAGCGATATTTGTGCGGCGGCATGTAGTCGAAACCAAGGGAAAAACTTTGCAGGAGATTGAAGTTTCACTTCTGCAAACACACTAAAGGTACTGTCTGCTCCTTCTTTTGACATAAACCGTTACAGACTATCCATCTGTCTATCAACCTGCATTTATATAAGTTAGCAGCAGTGATGTTATATGATGTCTGTGATAATATATGTTATGTATATTCTGAAACATAATGTGTGAACTTATTCAGCTGATGATTCCTAGTTTAAGAAGTTTGTAATAAGGGCATGTGGATTACAAGCACGGCGTTGAGAAAAGAGAATTTACCACATGACAATCTGGAATTGACAGGCAGCGTGCTCTTGTTATTGCAGGTTTTATATAGGCAATATCTTCGTTGGTATGATCAGAATTCAACGGCATATTGTTGCTGATACAAGCTGGACTAGTATATTCCCAGATTGATCATCACTCGCGGACAAAATGCCCGACATGCTGGTCCCAGGGAAGCCCCTGGCAATGCACCTGTGACCACCGGAGCGGCATACAATTTTATGCATACATGACAGACTGGCGAGGTCTGTTTCTGTATAGGCTGATAGCTCGTGTAACTTATGTCGTCTTCTTGTTGAATTTTTCGTCAGTAAGAGATAATGGAGTTCGGTTACTGCTGAAATGTTGTACGCTTGTTTTGGAATAACAACACTGACATGCCTCAGCGGGTGCTTATGTATTCTAAGCTTACACCTGGCTTTGCCGGCAGGGACGAAGCTGGGGGGAAATGCCAATGGGTTTGTCTATATTCTCTCCATTTCGCTGGTGTCATCTTCTATAAGTAATTGTTAGCTAATGCTAGATTGCTAGTTAGTGAAGGTTTTGGTGTATTCCATTGGCCTACCCCAAGTTGTAAGAGCAACTTGAACACATGATGTAAAATAGCGGGTCAGTTTTTGTTTTTACATCATCACTTCCTACGTTTTACATCACCAAATTTAGTGCACCCAATCCAGATGAATAATAGGGCACCTCTGAAGTTCAAGGTTATGTAAAATAGAGCACCACATTTGTGCCCTATATTCACACAATTGCAAACATACACGAGAGACAAATATGAATCCAAATCTTTGCCAAAACATCGCACACAAATTTCGAATTTCAATCCATTATTGCACATAAACCAAATTCACAAGTATAGCATAGTTCAGCAAACACACACTAGTTTAACAAACACACATTCAAACTCAAAAGTTCAACCAGAAAATAGATAAAATGCATAGGCCGACCGGTTCTTTATTCCTCGCCATCCTTGCCTTCATCGTCATCTTCCTTGTTGCATCTCCATTGTTGATATCGTCAACAAAGGCGGCATCAACAATGGTGGTATTGGAGACATAGGTTGTTTTGTGGACATTGGTGGTGTTGGGGATATTGTTTGCAAGCATGAAAGACACCTCTCATGGAAGTTCCAATGCCACCATAGTTGTAGCCTTCACCTATTTTACCATTGTTGTAACCTCCACCCATCCACCATTGGTGTAGCCACCATAATGGTAGCTTCCACCCATGTCACCTCCCATGTACATATATCTTCCCATCATTCTCTTCTTCGTCAACAATTGATCACGAAAAAGTTCAGTGTATTTTTTCTTCTCATTATTATTTCACCTGAATTCTAGTTATATCGTTCATTATTATTTTCGCTTCACCGGTTTTTTATTTCATTATTATTTTCTGTTCACTGGCATTTTTGTTCACTTGAATTTTAGTTTCTTTTTCGTTCACCTGAATTTTTTAGTTTCATTTTCTTTTAAAAAAATATGAATTTTTTATTTTATTTTTTAAAAAAACTCAAAATATTAAAATAAGTGTTTAAATCTGAACAATTTTTATATTTGAACATTTAAAAATATATTTTCAAAAACATTTCCAGAAATAAAGAAGAAAAGGACAAGCTATTGCGGGCCTGCGCTGGCAGCTCGTCGCTCTACTACGTGTACGTAGTTATGTGCTGGGCCAGACGCCGGAAGCCCATGTAGCCAGCGAGCGAGGCATAGGGGAACCCTGGCTCGCTTCCTCGCTCGCTGAAGCGCGCCGGCGCCGCCACGCCCTCGCCGCTACCCCGCCCGTCTACCTGGACAGCAGGCCGGCGATCCGCCCGTCCCCCGGCCGCCTCCTCGGTTCTCTTCCTTCGGTTCTTCCGGCGCTCCTCCAGTCCTCCGCCTCGGCCTCCCGATTGCCGAAGCCTGCTGCTCTGTTGTTTGTCAAGCCGCTAGGTAATTTTTGAACTAAATCTGTTTGTCTGGATCCGCACTGGAAACAGGTTTATTCTACCAACATTACAGGATACTGCACATAGGGGAAATAAAGTTCTTAATTTGTATATATATTCCGTGTGAGAAATACTGTGGATTATTCCTGGAACAATAGTATTATGTGTGTGATGTTATTTTGGTTCCAGATCTGCTACAGTTTCTGTTCAGCACTACAGAAAAATATGAGTAATTTTCTTTCTGTTAACATTGTGTGGAAATCTTTGTGGCCCAGCCTGGCCAGCACTATAAGCCAATCAGTTTCTGCACCAATTGGTTCAAGAATATATTGAGCTTGAATCAGCAAAAGAGCAGGGTAACTCTCTGCATTGCTTGTTTGAGCTTCAACTGCTTTTAGCGTTTTAACTTTAACTTCATTAGTCCGGGATGCTAGATTGCTTATCCAGTTTGCATGCCATGGTTCTTGCTTGATAGTTTAGTCACTTGCCATACCACCTTAATCTTGATGGCTGTGGTATGCGTAATTTTTAGAACCTGGGTTTGTATTGTTTTGTAGACTAAGGACATAAGTTATAACTTTACATTTCCATTTCTTTAGGTTCTAACGTTCAGATATTTTGTTACATTTAAAACAGAGCACATTATCTTTGTATCATGGCCGGTGAAGAGGATGTGAAGCAGCGGCAGATAGTTGAAGACCGTGCAAGAAATATTAGCCACAATGTCCGGTGCACTGAATGTGGCAGCCAGTCCATTGAAGATTCACAAGCAGATGTTGCAGTTCTCCTTAGAAGGGTACATTTTCCTTCAATATACGCTGCAATGATTAGTTCGTTGACCATCTTGGTTCAGTAACTTCAGTTAGTTGTCAAACTTTTAGTCTAGAGCATCAAATCTTTGGTTTGTTGGTCTTGATCCAAACTAAACCCAACTAAGACTAAGAATTTATTAACACATGTAACTGAGGTAACAAACGTACTTGAAACCTTGTGCTGATCGATGATGCTGTAAATAAAATGTGTTTGATTTAACCATTTGATTAGAAATGGACTAGCCATTTCTTCCAATTTAAAGATGTTCACAGGCACCAAATATTTTACTGCAAAATAACATTGAGAAACTTGAAATCATGATACTTTTTGTTGGTAATGCCACAATTTATTTGGTTCTTGGATTATGCACCTTTTCTGTTACTTCACTAGGTTTCAATTTGGATTATATTTCTGCACTAGTATACCTTTATAACTATCTCGTATTTACATTACTTTGTTGTGCGCCCCGAACACTGTTATCTCATCCACAGACATTTATTTGCACCTACACGTGAACCGAACTAATCTCAACATAAATCAGTGCCCAAGGTTTACATATGCTTTAAAGGATTGAAAAGTTTATTGCCAGACAGTTTATTCTAGTCTCATGCAAAGCTTCACTGCCTGCAATACTTAATATGTGAAATTTTTGCAGCTAATTCGTGATGAAATAAAATCTGGAAAGAGTGATAAGGAGATCTACAAAAAATTAGAGGATGACTTTGGAGAAACAGTTTTATATGCGCCTAAATTTGATCTTCAAACTGCTGCTATATGGTTATCACCGGTGAGCCTTTCTTACGACTTTTCTTGCGGGAGGCTTAATTATGAATTTTACATGTTGTTCATTTTTTTAATTATGGTCTTAAAAATACTTATTATTTGATCCTCATTTTCTATATGTGTACTAGAAATAATATTATTTGCACATCTTTAACACATCATTTGTCCGTTTTATGCATGCATTGTATGTCTTGGTGAACCAAGCATAATCCATCATCACAATTTTTGCAACAAGAGTTTTTTCATAAGTAATAATAGGTAACATTAACATAAATGCTGATTATTATCATTCAGAATCATTGGACGAGTTTGTACCTTTGGAAGTTATTAAAAAAACTCAATTTGTAAAGAAGCTAAGCAAATCATTGTGTCTAAACTTAAATATGATCCCTTGCTGTAAACTCAACTTAGTCTGTGCACAGATACCACTACTTATCTGAACTGCTTTTATTTGTGCAGTAAACCATAGTTTTTGGCTTTTTGCTGTGGCTGAACATGATAAAATGAACACTTCCAAGTACTTAAGTATCTAATTCCCCGTATAAAACATTCCCTGTACTAACAGGAATTCTATCTAGAATTGGTAGTTCAAGAACTGATCTAGCAAATTGCATGCAGGTCATTGTGGGTGGCGTAGCAGCTGGTATGTGGGCTTACCAAAAGCACAGGCAAAGGACTAACGTTCACATTATGGCTCTGAACCTCATCCGAGGCGTTCCCCTGACTCCAAGGGAGAAGGAGACCATGATTGACATCCTTACACCGCCTCCGCCACCAAGGAGGTGGTGGTGGCCTGCCAAATGATGTTCATGTCCTTAGCTGCAGCTAGAGTCCTCATTCCCAGTGGTGCCAGTACGCGCAGAACTCAGGATGGATGATTTACGTCTCACGCGCTTGAAGCTTTGATTACGATTTTTTGGTTTAACAAAATGCCCGACTTCGCAGTTGTGCTGTATGAACCTAGGAGTTCTTGTTGCCTCTCCCATGCAGGTTGTGGGATATCGAAAGTGGAGAAACAGACTGCTGTTGAACTGTAGGTTCTTCCCTGATGTGCTGTTGAACTGACAAACATGCACTGTGTCTGCCCATCCTCACGTACTACTCGTAGCAGTTAAGCGGAGAAGTACTCCTTGAAGAACTTTGTTTCCAAAATAAGCTAGTACTATAATTTTAATTTTCCTATTCTCTTTACATGTAAATTGTTTTTGTACTCCATGTACTGAAATTGTGCATGATTCTTCGCATGTCTCGTTTGCTTCATCTGCACTACATCTATCTAGCTAGCTATAACCTGTGATGTCTTCCTGTCAGAACAAGTTTAAGTTACCACTGGCTGCTCTCGTTGGCGATCTTGATCCCCCAGCTCACATCCTCGCAGCGCCGGACGTACGGCAGCACCTTCCCCACGTCCACGTCCTTCCTCACCGTGCAGTCGTAGTAGGACGGCGAGTGGAAGCAGGGCTCGACGGACATGGCTCGCACGCACAGCGGGTCCGGTACCTCCCCGGTGTCGGGCGACCAGATGGGTGTGGCGGGCATGATCCATGGCCGCACCCCGCCGAGCCCCTGCGCGACGTAGCCGAAGGTGGAGAACCCGGTGGTGACGAGCACGTCGCAGGTGCTGAGCAGGTACATCTCGCTGAGCGCCCTCTCGTCGTGCGACGTGTCGCCCCACTTCTGCCGCCCCTCGTGGCTCGGCTGATGCACCGTGACGTTGCCAGCGCCGCCGTACTCGTCCCTGATCCTCTCGTAGTACCACGAGCTCAGAGAGGTGACCAGCACGACGGCCTGGTCGACGGACGACGCGTTGTTGGACGGGAGAAGCAGCAGCTTCTCCCTGCGGACGCACGAGAGGACCTGCTCCAGGACGTGCTGCAGCGGCTTCTGCTTCTGTCTGAACACCCGGATTTGTATGCCGACGCGCTGCCCGGCGCCGGCGAGGTGGGTGCCGTAGTACCTTGTGACCACGCGCCAGACGTCGTTCACCGGGTGGAACAGGTACCGCCCGAGGTGGTGGAACGCCGCGTCCTTCTCCGGGAACATCTTGCCGAGCTCGTCCTGGAAAGACGGGACGAGGAAGAGCCCCGGGACGAGGTAGCTGTCCGTCTTCATCAGCAGCCACGGCGCGCCGCGGAGCAGACGCTGGTGCTCGTCGCAGTAGAAGAGCTTGTCGTGGAAGTCATAGCCGCCCTCGAGGTGCAGATACACGTACGGTGGCCGACCGTCCGAGTCCGACCACGACGCGTTCCCGTCGGCGCCCATGGATAGCACGTCGGCTTTGAGCAAGTTGCCGAGGCTCTCCTTGGAGCCGATGCCGTAGCCGTCGAGGTGGCGGCTGAGCGGGAAACCACCGCCACCGACCCACGACCAGCGCGAGGCAGGGAGCAGCCACGTGGTCCCCGGGAAGGGCTCGCAGAAGAGGGCGCCCACGTCGTGGCTGACGAGGAGGACGCGCTCCGTGAGCACGGCGTAGAGGAAGGCCGACGCGGTGGCCAGCATCCGGTTGCCGAGGCCGCGGTAGCTGATAGAGACCAGGTAGCGGCAGCCGTCCGCGCCCGCGACGACGGCGCCATTGCCGGACTTGAGCTGCCGGATCGCCGCCCTGTACGGGGCCGTGCCGGGGCCGCACCGCTTCTGGAGTGCTTCGTGCCTCCGGAGCTTGACGATCAGGTAGGGGGATGGTTTATGCTTGTTGTTGTTGTGGTGGTGGTAGCTGGCGAACTCGTACCGGCTCCGGCATGAGCGCGAGCCGAATTCCGCGGTGAGCAGGCCGTCGAGGAGCTGGCCGGCGGTGAGGTTGAATGGAGGTACATCTGAAGATAAAGAAACATTTCATTAGCAACGAGTTCCTTCTCCAAATTTCAAAACATTTGTGTATGCCATTGCTAGCTAAGCTCTCCAAGTGACCCGTATCCGGCCAAGTTCTAACTTTAACGCCCACGTATGGGATGATTTTCTACGTTTTAGCTCGTCGAAATGGCTGTATATTTTACTTGTTTAAAAATCCAAGCTTTTTATCTCTAGTGCGTGTCGATCCACTGTCAAATTGGTGGGCGGTGTGGAAGTGTTAACAAGTGGGGGCGTGGCGGTCACCCACGACCACAAAAGAGCAATCATGTAACGAACGTGGTGTTGTGGGCTGATCCAACTTGGCGCGCATGACCTTTTCATATCTGAATGTTTACTTGTTAATAACGGTAGGCATGAGAGGCTGCGCATGGGTGTCTTCGACAGGCAACACCATAGCGGTGGTGGCCTTCCCTTTGTTCATCTGGGTGGTCTTGGTGTCGTTATTTCGGCGACGGCTCCCGTGTCGAAATCTAGAGGCCTCGTGTTGGCTTGGCGAGTTGGAGTCATCTTCACCATGGAGTAGAATCGTTGGTCTTCTATCCTTTACAGTGTCATCGGTGCCACCTTTCTCGGTCGCTGACAAGATCGGTGCTCCACGGTCCGGAGCAAGAGGCCGGACAACCTCTTCGGCAATAGTTTGGTTTGGTCGGTGCACCAGGACCGGTGGTTCTCCAAGGCAAGCGTTGTTTCGGTCCTTCTCGATAGTCTAGGTCGCCTCGTTCTAGGTGCCGCGCTTCCCATTTTCATGTTTTCTTCGAATTGGTGTCTCGCCCGTTCTCAGTTGTCGATTTGCTTTTTTTTTTACTTGCTTGTATGAGGATCACTTTGCATCGTTTGACTGGTTGGACTTTATTTATAAAGCTAGATGAAAAGATGTTTCCATTAGAAATTAATAACCATTTGATGGAATTAATGGTTGAAGTCACGTGCATTTCCGTGAATGCGCCGCGGCCGAATGTTTCTTAATGATGCACAGTCTAAGTCAATCTCCGATCACGGTGGGAAAGTCAGAGTTAGGGAGGGGGAGGCATTGGCGCTAGAGCCTAGAGAAGAAAATTCCCGGAGCTGGTAGTGACGGTGATTGTATTTCGCACGAGCTAGGGCTCGGTGGATTTTGTTTTCTGAGGAGAGTAGTGCTCGGTGGATGATCCTATCTCAGTTTGGTTGGGTCACAACAGGCCTCGTTTATCTAGTCTCAGTTTTGTGAGTGGGGAGAATATATTGGGTCGACGGCCGCCGAAGCTAACGTACAACTCGGAGATGCATGTCGTGGATCGATCGTGGTCAAGACCCAAGACAATTACCACCACCTACGTACATTAGTAACCTTTATTATATTTGCCTCGAGCTGTACGCAATGAAACATATTTACAAGGAATGTATGGCGGCGGATGACAATTCTAGCTTGCTTGGCTAATCAAGATGCATATGCAGTTGACGAAACCAAGAGAGACAGCAAATCAAGCACTAGTGCAGTACCTTGCACGGAGAACCGGCTGCTTGGTAGCGTCGGGGCGCCGTCCCCGGCGCCGGCGGAGAGGACGACGACTGCGACGACGGTCGCCGCGGCCACGACGCAGGCGGCGGCAAAATCCCTCCTCGCGCGGTATCGAATCCGTTGCCACTTTTTCACGGCCTCCAGCCCGGGCTGCAAGGACGACGGCGGCGCCAGCCGGCTGCTTCGCTCTACGTCCATGCTCGCTGATTCCCTCGCCGCCACGGGGCCGCCGGTGGGGTTGCCCAAGTGTTTAGGAGCTCTCCGCTCGATCGATCGCACCGCCGCGGCAGCTAGCTATATGTGCACCATGCATCTTCCCTTTATTTAGGGGTAGAGGCAGCTAGCTGGCGGGTCATCGGAAGAGCCGTCGTCTTGTTTGGAGTGTACGCACCATGGTTTTGGACTAGCTTCTACTTCCCTTTGTTTGGAGTAGCTACAACCATTGCGGTTTCCTTGTTCCAGATCGAGAACGTACTAGGAAATAACATGGCAGAGAAGATCCGTTTTACCTGTTGCTAGCGAGAGTGAAAAACAAATTACCAAGCTGCCTCTCTATTAATGGATCGCCTCGTCTGGTATGTTTGGCAGGCAACTGACTGTTTTTACCTTACACGGTTACAACTCTGTCCATTGGCAGTGCCAGACCGTTGGGTTGACCTGAGACCCGTGGACTTATGGGAAAAAAAATTGTGCAGATTTCCTCCCCTAGTGCAGAACCAACTGCACCACTACAAGTCTACAATGTGCGTGTGTATAGGAAACAAGTTTCTTTTTATTTGCAAGGGTTTTCTTTTGAGTTTGTGTTAGTTTTTGTTTATTAGGCAATTGCTCAATTTAAAATTATGCAACCTTATAATTTTGAGTGAATTCCAGTTTTTACCCCCTAGTTTGATATTTTTGACACTAATTACCCCATTTAACAATTTTTCATCCGAATTACCCCATTTAGCAAACCTTTTGCCAGTTTTTACCCTCCCTAAGATTTTACACGTGATAGGTGATTCTTAATCAGCAATTTTCCTTCTGGTTTTTGGTACCCAAAAATCTTTGAAACCAAACATATATTTAATGAAAACAAAATCTGTCCATAACCAACATACTTTGCGAAATAATCATGTCCGTGTGCGTGTGTCCGAATTGAGTTAGATCCATTACCGAGTATATAATCTGACTGTATCTATCACATAATGTTGATAACTCATATGCAATACGAACTAAAAAGCACGCAGTCCGTGGTTAATCAATTCACGTCGTCTCTCTATGTTTCCCGTGAGATTCTAAAATTCACGTCGTCTCTCTATGTTTCCCGTGAGATTCTAATTGAGCTGGCACAACAACTTTGTTGGGTTCTACGTTTTGTTGCTATCTGCATACACCGAGTCTTGCATTAAGAAATTAACTCACTTAGTCCCACGGCCTTCTCTCTGAGATCCCTACCGATCAAATTGACGAGTCTCCTGCCGTCATCGATTATTGCGTCGAAGCAGCATAGACATAAATCTAACAAAATTGAGTAAAATAAATATCGGGGCCATCATCGAACCGATTCGAGCTGAAAAAACCTGGCAAAACATTCGCTAAATGGGGGTACATGGCAGTCGGGGCCACCTAGTAAATCACTCTCAAATTTTATAAGGGGTAAAACATGGCAAAATGTTCGCTAAATGGGGTAAAACAGATGAAAATTTGTTAAACAGGGTAATTTGTGTCAAAATTGTCATACTATGGGGTAAAACTGGAATTCACTCTATAATTTTATAAGTTCTATTACCAAGGCAATCCCCACTGGGATCGATTTTCATTACCCAGAGATAACGAAAACAACCAGGTCCGACAGCATCCAGAGTACGGTGAAAACTAAAACAAGAAGCTAAGGCCTGAAGAAAGGAACCCATCACCCCTGCCTACAACAGGAGAAATAAGGGGGTACAGTACCGTGGATCGTTTTCGTCGTTCAGCCTAAACCACGATGAGAAAATTACACAAGTTTTCAAAACACAACAGGCCCTGCAAGACAGGCAGGCCAGTGCCCAACATCAGCAAACTTCATGCCTCCTTCCTTCATGAACCAGATTCAACATGATCAGATTGGATTTTCATCGTTCGGGCCTTCTAACAGGTTTGAACCAGCAGAGCTTCCAGCAGTGCTGCTTGACGTGGCTAGCTTCATCAGAATGTCAGCTCCTGCGCGTAAATCCACCCGATCTGCGGAATTGTGAAGACTTGCCCAGTATTTAACAAAGATACAAAGATAGCAGATTAGTTCATTAGGTTTCTTGATCAGCTTGCCCTCAAAACAAGCTGCATTGCGAGTCTTCCATATGAGCCAGCAAATTGTTGCCACAAAAGTAATCTGGACATTTCTACTAATAGGAAGGAACTGGGGGATCCACTAGAAATATTGGGAGAAAGAGCCAGGCCGGGTTGGGGCTCCAATGGCCTGTGCAATGGATGACCATACATATTTAGCAGATGGGTAGGTAAAGAAAAGGTGATGAATTGTTTCAGACTCATCACAGAACTGACATTTATCATTCCCAGTCCAACCTCTATTCAAGAGGTTGTCCTTGGTGGAAATGGCATTGTGCCAAATGAGCCAAAGCTATTTTTTTGATTTTAAGAGGCACCTTAGCTTTCCAGAGGTGTTTGAAGGATCTATCAATACCAGCACTACTGAGTGAGTGGTACATTGACTTGACACTGAAACAACCATTTTTAGTCCATTTCCAAACATGTCTATCTTCTTCAGAGTTTAGAGCAATGCCACACAACAAATTTTGCATTTCCCTCAACTGGTTTTGCAGATTATCATGCAGCCATCTTCTGAAAGTGAGGCGCCAGCCATTTTGAGCAGCATGTGCTACTGAAATGTTGATCTCATTACAGATTTCAAAGAGTTGGGGGATTTATCTTTGAAAGCAATCTATCCATGCCAAGCATCACCCCAGAACTGTGTTTTGTGACCATTGCCTATCACCATTTTACTGCCACAGAGGTAGATGTTCTTAACATGGAGCATATCTGACCAGCATGGAGCATATCTGACCAGAAAGCAGAGTCAGAAGGTCTGTGTTTGGTGCCAAAAATGCCACCATTATGTAGATACTTTCTCCTCATAAAATATTGCCAGGTCCCATTCCAGTTTCAAGTCTCCACCACCATTTGCACATCAGACTAACAGTAAACAAGGAGAGGTTCTTGAGACCCAGCCCTCCTTTCCTCTTGGGCTTACAGATCAGACTCCATTTAACCCAGTGTCTACGTTTTACCGGTGCCACTAGCCCATAAAAAGGCCCTCATTTGTTTCTCCAAACCAACTATATTGGTTTTATGATACAACCTCAGAGCAAGCTGGTAGACTGTAAAGGAAGACAAACATGCATCAACTTTTGTGACTCCCAGCAATGGACATACTGCTACCCATCCATCCACCCATCTTCTTTTTAAAAGAATCTTCAACAAAATTCATCTCAGCAACAAACATTCTCCTGACATAGATTGGAGTACCCAAATATTTCATAGGCCATTTTCCTTTCTGGCAGTCGAAGAGATCAACATATTCATGCATTCTGTAATCATCATCTAAGACCAAGAGAACTTCAGTTTTGGAAAAATTGATTTTCAAGCCAGACATTGCTTCAAAAATGTACATCATGAGCTTGAGGTTTCTTGCTCCTTCAAGGTCATCTTTCAGAAGAAGAACTGTGTCATCAGCATACTGAAGGATGGCACAACCCCCATCAACCCATCTATCTGCAAGCCCAGATAACATACCATTGTCCTTTGCCAACCAGATCATTTTTGCCAAGCAATTAGCAGCAATGTTAAACAAGGTTGGGGCTAGGGGATCACCTTGTCTGACCCCTTTGAAACTGCCGAAATAAGGACATTTCTCACCATTTACTTTTACACTCAGTGTACCATTTATGACAGTTTTCTTCTGCAGATCTAAAAAATGTGTACTGAAGTTTTCCTGTCTGCAGCAATCAAACAAGAAGTCCCAATTCACCTTATCATATGCCTTTTCAAAATCAAATTTCAGAATCACACCTTTTTGCTTGTTAAATTTGGTGTCTCTCAAGATCTCATGAAGGAGAGACACACTGTCATGAATGTACCTACCTTTGATGAAGGTAGGCAGGGGTGGATGATTTTTTGCATGACTGTTTCCAGTTTGTTAGTAAAGACCTTGGTAATAATTTTGAATAAGACCTGGAGTGAGCAGATGGGTCTGAACTTTTGTATTACATCAGCATCTTCACCCTTAGGGATGAGTGTGATTATACCAGAATTGATTCTGTCTAAGGGAATATTTTGTGATGAAACTCACTAAAAATCTACGACAGATCATGTTTGATAATTGGCCAGCAGGTTTGATAGAATTCAATAGGAAATCCATCTTGCCCTGTGATACGTCTCCAACGTATCCATAATTTCTGATGTTCCATGTTGATATTACACCAATTGTCACATATTTTATATACACTTTATATCATATTATGACATTTATTGGACTAACCTATTAACAAGATGCCACAGTGACAGTTCCTGTTTATTTTGTTTGTGCATTGCAGAAAAGGTCAAAAAATGAAAGTGCTCAGAAAAATCTGGAAAAATTCCAGAAATTCTAAAATGCCAAAAGACTGCGTGGGCCAAAAGGACAACTCTAGAAGTGGCCCATAAGACCCCGAACCACGCAAGGGCACAGACCAGAAGAAAATCTTCTGGCCGCGCCGTGGCATGATGAGGCCGCCTCGGGCATCCCCTTGCGCCGCCCTTCGGACTATATATTGCCCCGTCATAAAAACCCTAACCCCGAAGGATTTTCCCAAATTCCCCCCGTAGCTCCGCCGCCATCCAGAACAAGTTTCGGGGGACAGAAGTCTCTGTTCCGGCACGCTGCCGGGACGGGGAATTGCCCCCGGAGCCATCTCCATCGACTCCACCGCCATCTTCATCGCCGTTGTTGCCTCCCATGATGAGGAGGGAGTAGTTCTTCCCCGAGGCTGAGGGCTCTACCGGTAGCTATGTGGTTTATCTCTCTCTCCCATGGTGTGATCTTTATGTGATCATGAGCTTTGTAATCTAGTTGAATAAGTAGATGTAACTCTTCATCTATTATGCTACTCAAGTGATTTTATTAATGTGATCTCCGGAGTCACCTTGTCCCATGGTGTGAAGATGACAGTGTGCGCACCGTGTGTGGCTCTTAGGCTAAAGTTTGCATAAATACTTATCATGAGTTATAATTTGAGTTGGATGTCTCCATGAAATTATGGTGTTTGTTTACTCAGACTTTGGGGTGTGCTTTTATAGCCCTACGCACTGAATTTGTGTTCGTTATCCAACCGGAGTGTGGTTCAGAGTAGCATAGTGAAGAGAAGATATTTATGTATTCAATTATGATGTCATTGTTGAGAGTGTCCACTACTGAAAGTATGATCACTAGGCCTTGTTTCTAAGCATTGAAACACCGTTTACAACAAGTTCTGCTACATGTTTGCTTGCTGTCATTTTTATTTCAGATTGCAATTACTACTTATAATCATCCATATTACTTGTATTTCACTATCTCTTCGCCGAACTAGTGCACCTATACATCTGACAAGTGTATTAGGTGTGTTGGGGACACAAGAGACTTCTTGTATCTTAATTGCAGGGTTGCTTGAGAGGGATATCTTTGACCTCTACCTCCCTGAGTTCGATAAACCTTGGGTGATTCACTTAAGCGAAACTTGTTGCTGTTCTACAAACCTCTGCACTTGGAGGCCCAACACTGTCTACAAGAATAGAAGCGTGCGTAGACATCACCCTGCAGCTTTATTCCTCTCCATTTGATCCACAGCTGTTTTGATTTCAACCTCAGAAAAGGGTGCATCTAGAGGGATGTTGTCCTCTGGGGAGAGTTTTTCCTCAGTACTCCAAACATTGTCACTAAGTTTCACAGCTGGGATTTGGGTAGGGCCAATAAGATCCTTGTAAAAATTAGTAGCATGTTGTAGGAGGTCAGGAGTACCTTGAATGATAGCACCATTGTGTCTCAGAGAGAAAATTGCCTTCTTTCTCCTATGGCCATTGGCAACTCTGTGGAAGAATTCAATATTATTGTCCCCACAGAGCCAGCATTTTGTTTGCATATCTCTCTCCAGAACTCTTCAAACAGCTCCATCAGTTCTTGTTGCATTTCACTCCTTTTTCTAAGTTGGTCCCCAGAAAGGGGGAAAGCTTCTTCTTGGAGTTCAAGATCAGAAAGCTCCAAAATTAGACTTTTTCTCCTTTGTACAGCCTGACCTCTCAAATTGGCTCCCCAACCTCTCAAGTCTTTCTTCACATTTTTCAGTTTCTTTTGAAACAGTTCGAGGTTGTTTTTTAGCTCTGGTAGGTTGGCACCAAATTTTTGATATTCTCATGAGGAAACTATCATTTTTGATCCACCTTTTATCAAATCTGAATTCTTTGGTCTTTCTGTCCCCCCTTCCATGGTGTCTAGAATTATAGGGCAATGGTCAGAGATCTCTCTTGATAGTTTATGAACAGTTACCAGAGGGAAGAGCAGTTCCCAATCTCTGGACATTATGAATCTGTCTAGCTTCTCAAGGGTAGGAGAAGCCTGACTGTTAGTCCAAGTGAAACTTCCTCCTGTCATGTGAATTTCCCTCATTTCATAGGTGTTGGTAATGCTGTTGAACATATCCATTCATTTTCTATTCAGAATGGGCTTGTTTTTTCTGCAGCAGATCTAATCAAGTTGAAATCACCTCCAACCAGTAGGGGGAGGGACTGGTCACTGCAAACTTGACTAAGTTCAGTCACCAAATCCTCCTTATCAGCTTCTTGAGCAGCCCCATACACAATCACCAACTTCCAATTTCTATGAATTTTCAAGTCTCTAAGAGTAACTTGCACAAACCTGGATGCATTGAAACCACCAAGTATGCCACCTGATCTCCCAATGGAGGCAGACCATTTCCATGAAAATAAAAAATGTTCGTTATAATTTTTTTCTTAACTGTACTCTAGGTAGTTTGCACTTTTGATGCCCATGTATGAAAAAATGCATACATGGAGCAAATCTTTTGAGGAACCGCTCATATATGACATCGACTGCTAAGAAAAAAAGGTGACTTCCAGGGAGTTCCTCTTTGTCTGCAGCTCGTGTGATCACATACCGGTTCTCAACTATCATGTGGTCATGAAATGCCTGCTCCAGGGCATGCAGTTGCTACCAACATCAATAGTGTCGAGTTTTTTGGCGTCATGTATATGTAAAGATGAGTCCACCAACTTGTCTCCAATCAGGGTTACGATCGCACAAACAAAGAGCATGCGGCCTGCTAAGCGATTTATCCTGACCAGGATTAAGTGGTTCTACAAGAGCGCGAGACGAAAGTCGAAACCCATTACGCGCTCATAAATGTGATGGTTTTAGTTTGTGAACACTTAATATGCACGTACCTCTGAAAGGTGCAAGTTGTGTGGGCACACTGAAAAGGCCCGGTTTCATGAGTTGATTACAGTGTTAGCATGTAAACAGGGTTTTGAAAAGTTCTAAAGAATTCTTTGATTTTTTCACAGAAATACTCTTAAAATTTCAGATGTGTGTAAGAAATGCCCCCACTCCAAAGTTTTGCCCCACTTGGAAAACATTCTGGGTCCGCACTTGGTTCTATTTGCATGTTTCTTGATAAAGTGTAAGTCGTTTAGAAAATTGGTTGCCAGGTTCTAGTTAAGGCCCTAATGTCCAATTCTCATGAGCTGGCTGAAGTTGGTGTTCTCTTGCGTGAAATAAGGAGCAGCTGTATTACCTCCTTTGATTCTTATGAGTTCAACTTCTTGCCCGTGGAAATGCAACAAAGTAGCACATTCTCTTGCTCAATTTGGGTATAGAGAGGAGGCTGAATGTAATGGGTGGACTGATCAAATCCCTTACTTTGTATCTGTACTGGTTGCCAGCGATTTAGCTGTGCACCTTGGTTAATAGATTCCCTATTTACCCGTCAAAAAAACATGGTCCAGTCCAAGCTTGGAAAAGCCCAACTCAACAGACAGCCAGAGGCGACACCCGCTATAAAAAAAACTGGAGAGGCAGGACGATACTAGCTATCGGACGCTCCAGGCAATCGACTGAGACTTTAAGAAACAGACACTGCGGTATGGCAATTCCGAAAAGGAAAAAAAAATCTATAATCCGAACAACTGTCTATTTCAATTGACATGTTTTGGTTCTGGAGTTGGCTTCTACCTCAGGCTCCATACCTACAAGCCCTCAACATATTAAACGAAACCACATGGACAATGTACGAGCAACTGACTGTACATAGGACAGATTAGAAGTTGTATACATGCAACCTTGCAAAGATTAATATAACTACATTTGTCAGGAATGAAGGGAGACAAAAAAGATGAGGCAGCACGTCTGTCGTCTCTAAGCACCCGGGGATCTTGCTTGGTGCCGAGAATCAAGTGCACCACCAGCAAGTTTAATGGCGCCATTCTTCCAAGGTTGGTGTTTCCACGCCGATACTCTTCATATCTCTGATATTTGCTGGTTAACGGAAGCCGGCGTCAGTCAGCAATTAATCACAGCAAAAAGACTAGGCAGAATCAACAAAAAAATTGTCTCTCAACTATCAAAGATTTGCATTCAGCACATTTCTCATTTGGATGTTCAAACTGTTTCACTATATTCTACAAAATGCAAGTTCCAAACTGTGGGTACCAAATGATTTATATATATGTCGAAGACAGGTGCATGTTTATCATGAATATGGTTGCGGCATGAGTTGAATTTCTTACTTGAATAGGGAATGCACTTTTCATGTCCTTAAAATTCATACATTTATTTCACCTTGTAACCCATAAAGTAAAGAAAGATAAGGTTTAGTGATCTAACAGCCATAATTCTATCACAATCAAATATATTATCAATTCCGAAAGAAGACAGCCTTGCAGTCACCAACATGATATGTAGCTAATAATTTGTGACCCGTATAACTTTCGAGAAAAGTATCTAACTGTATCGCTAATGTTCAAACTTATATCAGACACTTTCTAAACTGTGTTTGCCACATGACTTATAAGTGGCGTCACCAAAGCCAGGTATTAAACTCATGATTGTCATGAAGCTGGATGCAGCATGGGTGCTATTTTAAAATTATAATGTTTCTTATGTTGGTAAAAACATTTCAGCTTATAATTTTAGAAACAACTCAAATGTCTTTGACTAAATTATATGCTGATGCAGGTCGATAATTTGACGGTGTTCTGGTTAAAATAAATCTTTGAGTGCGCCACGTAGACATAGAAAACCGATGCAGTAACAATTTGAAATGGCAGGATGCTACCCTACAGACTATGTATTCAACTGAATGTAGCTCTGGAGCATCGTTTGTATTGTGGAGAAGATAAAATATCTTAGAAGGTGAATTCTATTAATATGGAGTATTAGGTTTGAAGAGTTCCATGCTCAATGTCAAATAAGGTGTTCAACATTAGTTCAGCATACGCACAAGGTTTTGCCAAGAGTCAGCTCTGCATGTATTTTCATTTGGAGAGTAAGATAAAAAAGGATAGCATGAACCATGAGCACTCACACAAATGGATATCTGGCCTAGCAGCAGCTGTCGCATCAATAAGGACAGTGACTTTCTCATAGTCCAACTCTACAGCATCAAAGACAGTCTGACGAATGCAATTTGGTGTTTGAACACCTGAAAATCATCACATATATACACACAGTAAATGACGCTGCCCAATGTGGTACAGTACAAAAATGGAAGCAATCACTGTTCCACGCAATTATAAAGGTTGGTGCTATCACATGCAATTTAAATACATTATAAAATGCAAAAGTAACCAGAAGAAATAAAGAATGGCACAATCTAAATAGCAGAACCTACATTACAGGCTTATTAGAGCGATCAGTCATCGAGCCAACAAAAAGGCTGTAACTTCTATATTATTAATCAACGGGTATAAGTGCTTACCAACAATTACCAAGTTCTTAATTCCAAGTGTTTTAAGGACAGAATCAAGGTGTGTCGCAAAGAAAGCACTAAATCTTGTCTTCACCAACTTATAGTCGCCTTCTTTGATAACAAGTCCATCAGCCAGTTCTGCACCTTTCAGACCTTTCACAGTTGGACCCTTTCCTCCAGAGTACAAATGTCTGCGGAAAAGCTCAACATCTCTTCCAGAAGGGTCATGCTCTCTGACAACCTGCATAGTAGTTCATCATCAATTAATACCTTCTCGGAATGGTAACAGTGCTTTGTGAAGCGCATAGCTTTGTGTAGAAAGAGGGAAAGTGTAGGTTACACTAAAAAAGGTCAGTTTGCAGGTTGAAAAGTAAAATCCCCAAAAGCATGTTTAGCACAATTTAGAATTGCATGTGCTTCAACAACCAAGAATAAATTATTGCAAAAGTTGCACATACACCAACATCGAAGTGTGCACTGCATATATAATTCTCAGTTCAAGCAGGTGAAGTGCCAGAAATGGGCAACACATGCTAGCTGGAGTATTCGTCTTACATGGACAAATAAAGCATGCCAGCAGCCACCTAATCTAGCGACCATACCATCAGATGGGCCTGATTGCTAACTTTGATTAAGGAGAAAATAATGTCTACGGCCCCCACATCAAATTCTGTCTCATGTTTTGCAATGTTAAATCATGTTTTAGCTGGTGAAACTTGCAATGTTATATCATGTTTTTTGCAATGTTACATCATGTTTTTTGCACAGAACTTGGTTCAAGTTGTCCCCAAAAGAAACATGAAAAGAAACTGTAATCCAACGATTGGTGACAGATGTTGGAGACCCAAACAATGATACTAACTGCTAAACACTTTTATGACTAAAAAATGCTGGAGAAGAAGATACTAGTAAATCTACGTAGTTGTGCAAAGCAGGAAGTCAAACCAATCGAGTGGATTCTTGAAAGAAGGAGACCTTGGTCACTGACCCAGGAAATTATTTAGGTCTCGCCCTGTGGCAAGCAAACCCATGTTGAATTTGACAAAGAAAATAGTACAAGCGCAAGGAGATGAAAGGTACGCGCAAGTGCCAATTCCTTTACTTTTTGCGTGCACACTGAAAATTGCAAGCCTAATCGAACGGAGCCAACAAAAGCAGGAATGGCAGGAACTCGCCAAGAACATGGAAAGAACAAACAGCAGCAGTAACTGGGGGGGCTGATTAATCTGCAGAACCAAAAATTACTAGTAGCGGGGAGACGAAAGGGATTACCCAGACGACGAAGATGCCGCGCTCCCGTGCGACGGCGACGGCCTCAGCGACGGTGGGGATCACGGCCTCGCCGCCAGCGACCAGCATCGGGCTGGCCATGGCCGGGTCCACGAAGTCCTTCTGCGCCATATGAAGCCGCAGCAATAATTCAGCAGCAGCAGGTAACCCACCACCAAACTGACCTCAAGAAACAAACAAGGAAAGCGTCCTCGACCATATGAATCAAGAAAGAAACGGACCTGCATGTCGATGACGAGCATGGCCGTCTCGCTCCACTTCCCGGTCGCCGCCATGGATCGCGGGTGCGACCTGACGGCGGGGATCCTGGGGATTATGCTGCCGCCGCCTCCGGAGAGCCAGCGCCTCTTGAGGTAGTGGAGGAGGAACTTGTCGAGGGAGAGGACCAGCACCAGCAGGCACGACAGCAACGCCAGATGCGATGGCATAAATCACACTCTCCCTCACTCCACGGTAAAAAAAAAATTCCTTTTTTCCGGGTTTTTTAATGTCAGGAGCACTGTTTGGATGATTTTTGTGAAATGGATTTCTGTGGCAGGCTGAGAGAGGGAGAAATTTGGGTGCGTGATGAAGACAGGGATAGATCGCTGGGAGGGTTTGGTTGGAAGAGTTGGCGGCTGGTCGACTTGTGGTAACGGCGAGGAGGTTTGACGCTGGTCGCGCAAAAAATGCAATTGATCTGCTTGGATAGGCAATAAATATTGTCCCTACCATATATACTGTGATGAAATATGATTTCCATGATTTTTTTCTTTGACCTGCCAAATAATTGCAACAGCTGGTCCGGTCTCTGGGCACCGAAATTCACCAACGGGAAACATGGAGAAAACTAAAACGACACGCATCTGATCTGGGTGCATCTTCGAGAGAAGGAAAGGAAATGCAGAGCGAATTGGAATTCCAGTTCCACGTGAGGCTTTATTTTCTCGTTGCAACTTGCAAATGCAAAGTAACGGTGAACTGGTCCGGGGAACAATACTACCACATCAGCAGAATTTGCACAACATTTGTAGGCCATAGACAAGAACTCAAGATATATATGCTTTACTTCTGTTGAAAGCAGACTGTTCGTCCAACATTGATCAACAATGCATATTTCTTGCAACAGCCGTCTCTTCTCCTGAACATATTTTACCCATACGGCGTCTACTGTAATATACCAGAAACTAACTCAATAGGTGCGAAATGGCGCTGTTCTTCAATCTGTATGCACCACCGATCGCTGAACCAACATGGTCAGAAGAGGGCTGGTAGACTGGAAAACCTAGGCTAAGAAAACCTGGAGCGCCTTCATCATTCCAGTTTATTCTTATTTCTTCTGACTGAATAAACCTACAGGCTACAGACCAGGGGGCTTGAGGATCGGAATCGGGAAGAGGCTCTCCACGTCGACCTGAGTACCGATAATGTTGTTCACAAGCTCGTTTGAAGCAGTCGTGCCTTTCCACCCGTTGAACCAGGGACCTCCTCCAACTTCCACCGCTGCCATGTTGCTTGTGGCGTCGAGTATCAACTACGAGCAAACAAGCTAAAGTTACTGGCACGTACTGCTCTTGCTAAAAGAATTAACATAAAATAAATTAATTAACCAAGCATATGTCATTAACCATATTAATTATCAAAATTTAATTTTGAAGACTGGTAAACCAACTCAGAACCTTGCAAATCAAGTTATTTGAAAACAAATTAAAAATTTCCAGCACAGAAGAGAAGGTCCCGGAGACCCAGACTAGTGCAACCATTACTGTATACCTTCCCCTTGCTCCCGTCATATCTCTTTTCCCACATTTGAAGCTTCAGATCTCCATAACAGGTATCTTTGCATGCTGGTACCAACCCAGATTCCATTGTTGGAGCTCGCAAAGCAGTGCCTGGTTCAGTGGTGGTTGCTTCTATTTCCACCTGTGGAAAACGTAGGAGTGCATGTTAATACGTTATTACAGGGCGCAACATATAATGGGAGTATCCCCCAGAATCTCAAAACATCTCCAATACATCTGAGAGTAAAGCGAGCTTAACTGCAATAGACTGTTGCAAATTAGGACATTTAAGATTACACAACTAAAAGAGTTAAATCTGCATCTTGCTGAGTTGTGAATTTAAGTCAAGGCATCCAATACAAGGAACTGTAAACACTGAAGCAAAATTGAATAATTACCAGATGATTTTTGTTCTCGCCAGTCATCCTCCAGTGACCCCAAGGAGCAATGTCCCAGCTTACCGTCCCAGTCCAGGGTACAAACTCATAAAATTTTCCCTCGTGATGGATGCCAATCTGAAGAGAACAAGAAGCGTGTATTATTTCACTAGTCCATTTGCAAGAGCATTCATGCTTTCACGTTTTACAGAAATGGAATTTAGTACTCACTACGTTAATAAAGTTGTTTAAAGTACTTTTAACCACCAAAGCGGGTAAAAACTGCAGCCTTTACCATATGCAGGTGCCCATGTGATGCAGAAAACTGAACACGTGGACTTTCGGAAGGCGGATGTATTTCCACCCTGACATCCTTGTTGGTAGTTTGCCACTCTGACTGGTAGATATTGACAGAGATCTATAGGTGTGGCCAATATAAATGCTGAGAGAATTGTGGGAAGGAGGTCTGTTTCGACAGAATTTGTTGGAGTGCACTTCCACGGTTTTAAGCAAGCGATAAGCCAACAATTATCGCCCGGTTTTCCTCTAATGAACCGAGTGCTGCTGGCCTTTGGCCCGTTTTCCCTCATGAACAATTTCAACTGTACCACTCTTTAACTAATTGCAGGGACACCCTGCCCTTTCGAGGTTTCTCGCAAGCTTGCATATGCTTGCATGATGAGATAGATAGCTTATAATGAAAACTAGTTGTATGCACCAGATTAAGTTGAAAGCATCAGAGACGGACCAGTGAAGGACTCTCGTAGTTATCTCCCAATCCAATTTTCCTCAATCCACCAGCAGCAGTTAAGGCAACTTCACCAGATGCGCCTGAGAAGACATTGCACTGGATCTACAGGAGCAAAGAGATTACACTTTAGTTATGCATGAAATTTCAAGTTAACGAAAATTTTCCAAACATAACACACAATCTATTTCCACAACTATCCATATGACAGTATCCATAAAAAAATATGACTAGAAGGCTAAATAATGTTGAGAATCACTGATAAAGTGATAATGCCATGTCTACAGAAGGTCATCTTCAGTGTACCAGAGTAACATTAACTAAGTGCATGAATACATGCAACCTTGACTCAGATAAATACCATACACATGATTGACAACTGAGAACTAGAGAACACTTAAATGTAATCAAAACAACTAATACTGTAAAGAACCGTCATGCTTGGCATAGCTACAACCTACAGGGCTACATGAGTCGAATGGAAAATAAGAAGGATATATTTGGTTCTTTGATGGCTATAGTGAAGCTTGGCCTAGCTTGCCCGTCTCCCCTTTGTCATGTATGCCTTTTCTAACACTTTGCTTAGTGTAAATTTAATGGAAAGCTTTAACAGTAGCAATTTGGTTTTGGGACTAATTCTTTGTATTCGACAACCATGAACGAAATTGTACAGGAGGAGCATATCAAACACCACAAGAAAAGCATGAATCTTCGACAGAATAATTTTGAGCATATCCTGGAAGAAGAGGTGCCTTAATTTTTTTCTTGAACAGCACCTAAATGTGTGTCATTTTGTATTAGAAGAGAACATCAAAGCGACCCATTACATACAGACCTACACAAATCAAAAGAAAAGAAAGCAAAGCACACTGAACCTAAAACAAAGCCAATGAGAATGAACCAAAATCCTAGCAACTAGGTGCCTCAATTCTGAATCTGTGACACTTGATTTAAATAATAAGATATAGGCCAGTAGAGGGAGAAAAGTACTTTGGAGATAGTAGTGGGCGATGAGAAGGATTCAGGTAGTGGTAGGAAAAATATGTGAGACATAAGAAACTTGTGCAAGTTTTGGAAGAATTAGCTTATCGCTCATGTAGACTTTTCCACGCTAACAAGGTCAACCTCATTGGCGAGGTTTTTCTAGTCTGCAAATCACCAGTCTCCTAGAAGGTAAAACCGTAAAAGCTACATTTTGGAAATACCAAACACCAAACCTATCCAGGCAAGGCTAAAAGAGGCTTTGCCCAGGATCCATTGAACTCCATGACGATGGAATTACGAGTATGGTTGGTTGATGCTATAGCGTGCCTGCCGCTTTTTGCCAACTATTGGCTACCCAAAACATTGGCTAGAGGAATTTTATTCAACAGTTGACAAGAATTGTGAAGTTCTCATGGGCAGCCAATATTTGGGCAACCGCAGGCAGCCAAATTTTGGTAGAGTAAATTTGGGCACCACAACTGAAACCACGGGTGAACAGTAATGACAATATGAAAAACGGAAACATAGCAACATTTTCCAATCGTTGAATGATTTAAGATACACCCCACATTACATAGATGACATCAAGACTAACAGAAGACCAAAGCTTAGAGAGAATATAGAGAGACATACCCAGTACCACTTCCTTGGAAAACCCCCACCCCAGTTCTTTTCCGAGTAAGAGGGGGCATTTTCGAATTCAAACCGTTCTCCATCCCATTCTATCCATCCTGGAAAGTACTGACACATTAGTTGTTCCAGTAATATGAAATAAACCAGTTTCAAAATGAGGTTGCATTTCTTTTAGCGTTCTAGAAACTGTTGAATATTAGAGGAACAGGTATATAGTGCATTACAGTTCCTTTTATATACTCCCTCCGTTCCTATATGTAAGATGTTTTAGGTTTTTTTTTTGCGAAAAGATGTTTTAGGTGTTATACATGTTGTCTAGATACATACTAAAGTGGATGAACATACATACATTCATATACATGTGAGTGGGAACAAATGCTAAAACATCTTATATTTAGAAATGGGGGGAGTATGAAGCAGCTAGGACTGTTGAAATGCTACTATAAGGCTACTAAGAAGCATTTATATCATGAAGGCCACAAGTACATTGTCATAAAACACATGAAGCAAAACTAGTTGGTTTTGCATCTTGAACCTCCTAGAAACACATAATATATTACTGCTATGATTGATATACAACAAAATTGTAAATGCCAGCTACAAAACATGAAAGAAATGCGGAAAACATACCCTGTTAACAAATGATAGAGTACTTTAATTTAAGACTGAGCCGGAAGAAGTTACTCAAGGAAAGATGCAAATTGGATTCGTAGATAGGAATTCCAGACAAGTAGCAAATCCTGATATGTGCTAAATGTAACTAGGGTTTCTGTGGACATTATCAAAGGGGAAGATGAAGTGAAGTTTTTTCAGCAAATCCGATTTTCCTTTTCTGAATTAAGAATTACGTTTCCACCAGTGGCGGAGCTGTAGTATAACCATTGGGTTCATATGAACCCAATAGAATATGTAAATCCTTCATACATTTAAAAGCTTTTTCACTGACTACTAGCGAAATACTACATCACTAACAAGGCAATGAATCCAACGAATTTTTTTAGCTTCGCCGCTGGTTTCCACTTGACATGGTAATTTTACACATGAGGGATGAACATATCCTATAATAACTTAAAACAGTAGTTCATCTGTCATCTTCACAATAGCATTACGCATGAGAGAACAGCATTCAATTAGAATAGTTCAAGAAGTTTCTATGTTCAGGGTGCCAAAGACAAACCTGTGGACAGGCCACTAGCCATGCATATTTGCCAATGAGGTTCAAAGAATGGAAAAGCAGCAAGCCAACCAGCTGTCGACTTCTGCTTAGACGTGACATCACCCCAGCCATACACCGGACGAGTGCTGTACTCCCAACGAGCTGTTTGGACATTTGGCACATACTTTGACCTATGATGAACAACTAGCTCCAATTAGAATAGCAATGATTTTTGAACTACGTCAAAATCTCGAAAGAAAAACTGGTGCAGATTACAGAATATTGCTCCATAAAAGCAGTATCCATCATTTGTTTACTTCTGCATACACTAAGATACAATAAAATACATAGATATTTCTTAATATTGTCCGGAAGCATGGTATATCATTTTAAAACCTTGATTCTTGATACATGAAGCTTAACTACATATTGCAATCATTGCAAATTGGTATATAAATAAGTAACCCACTAATCATTAAAAACACAGGTTTTTCACAAGCATTGGATTCACGTGCCTTCCATCATCATGTATGGAACCCTGATGCCAAATTGGTGTGGCTTGGTAGCCTTCCAAGACACGATTGGAAAATTCCTAGATCATAAAACATAGATAATTGTTCAGTATCTGAAGAAATCTTCACAACTCATGAGATTTTGAGAACTTAAAATGCATGAATCATTAGATATATAGATAGCAGGCATAAGCACAAGAATAAAAATCACATTGCTAGGTCATTCAAAGAATTGTAATCTGACAAAATATGCAAGCATAAATGCATACTGGAAAATTTCTTTCACGAGAACTCACACTTCCAAATATTTAACAGCAAAGCACAAAAAAATATTAACAAGAGATGTCACCATAAGATGCTCGATAAGCACGTTAAGGTAACACTGAAGGGAACGCAAAGAAATATATCTGAAGTGAGAATATGTAAATATTCTTACATAGTTGTGAATATATATGCCAGAAATAAGGAAGAGAGATAAAGCATTGACCAAGTACAAAGCTTCGGTACATACAATACTAATATTTGTTAATTTAATGGAAAACCTTTCCCACCATCTAGCAAGTTAGAATGTAATACCTAAATGAACAACTAGAGTAGAGACAAATAATAACAGGTTATAACCACACATTGAACAAAAAATAAACTTTTTTGAACAATTCAATGGTCAGCACATGCCAATCGATGTGTTTTAGTACGTTAGTACGAAGTGATGTTAAGCAAAGAAAACTTCAGATTGTTGTGAACTTATAGGATCAACTAGCTCAAGTTTGAGCTACAAAATTAAAGATGGTTAAAAGAAATTACCTTGATCTGAAGATAAAGATGCCATGCCTTCGAATATTGCTCACACCACTTAGGGATGGAACAATTGGTGCGAAGTTCTTCCTAGTGTTTTAGTGCTAGCCTAATCGGTGGCTTTTTAGTTAGAAAGTTGGAGAGTGAGTGAGAGAGAGGCAGGAGAGCAAACTGCCGTGTGTTATCCAACTTCTAGGGTCATCTGACCCCTTTTTATTTGTTTAGCACCACACACTAGGGGAACTAGCACCGTTGGATCAGAATTGGATGTCTCCGATCAAGACAACACACTAAGCTACTGTAGCACCGCTTACTGTAGCAATTCACTGTAGTGCCGACCTACTGTAGCAGCCGTAATTTTTGACTTTTGACCTAAGTGAGAGCAGCCTAGATCACAAAATATCCAACACAGATCACTGAATCGGCTCTTGAATTTCATTAAAAAACATAAAGCATCTACCTGAGGTGGGACCTCCTGTTGTGGGGGAGTTGAGTCTTTATTGGGAACAAATGTGTTTCCAAGAATTAGCTCATGTCGACCTATCAAACTGCAGCTTATTAATTGAGAAATCGACAGAGTGATGAATCACGAAAGTTTGTCCAAGCAAACAGGGAAAGTAATGCTAACTGTCAGACACCAGAAAATGAGTAAAAAAATCTTTGCATCATGGTTTAGTTTGGCTGCTTGGTTTTTAACCTGCAGTAACTCTGTACAGGTAAATAACCGTAGCTTCAAAGAATATGCAGTATAGTCCATAAAGGCAGTATCCATCATTTCTGTATTTTCACCAGATGCAGGCCATAACAGAGGTTCCTAGATCAATAGGGCCCCTCGAAGGGAAGCCCCAGTTCCAGATAAATACAGAGGGTACCATTGCCAATGATTATAACTCGGATAGAAGCACAGTACCATGCATGCCAGTTTTCTATTGTCTACTTAATGTCATTAACCAAAATGAGTTTAGGACAAGAGGTGACACGAACAGAGAATTTACAAGGAAAAACTATTGAACAAGAGAGACAGGGCAAGTATCTTACTCCCCAAAAGTTTTTTGATTTTTCAGAGAACTGGCATATGTACTTGTCGTCCGCCCCAAGAATCTGCGCTCCCACACCGGTAAACCGTGAACCGTGTATGGCCCGGTCGAGACCACTCATCCCATCACGAAACAGTGGGTTCTCAACAGAGTACATGAAACAGGAGAACATATCTAGTGCTACCATTCCTTCGTGTACTACAAATGCTACCACGCGAAAACGTATTTTATACGTGTCAAAAAATTATACGAAAAATCATGAGTGCTCATGAAGTATGTCCCTACAACATCCTAAAATTTCATGTCCAAATTCGAAATCAACATTGAGAAACAAAAAAGACAAATCTATCATGAATAGTGCTACCTAGTGTCAAAAAAGACAAAACCAGAAAATGACACTATTCATGCCCATTTTCTCTTTTTGTTTCTCAGTATCCATGTCGAATTGGTACATGATATTTTAGGATGTTGTAGGGACATACTTCATGAGCACTCATGATTTTTCGTATAGTTTTTTGACACGTATAAAATACGTTTTTCGCGTGGTAGCATTTGTAGTACACGAAGGCATGGTAGCACTAGATATGTTCTCCATGAAACAGGAGCTCTGCCTGCATTCTGGAATGGCCACCTTGAAGTACCATCCTTCGAAAAAGGGCCTGGCCGTCCCGTCGTAGTGATACCTGCCAAAATTTTCCCACAACCGTTAGCTTCTGAACTGAATCCCCTGCCGAGACAAAAAAAACACAGCGGCGGCAGGTGCCTGATTCCCCAGACTCAGATCGCCCGGCGCCTGATTCCGGAACCCCGATAACACATCAGCATTTAGCAGACGACGATGGCTCACCCGCTGTGCGGCGTCCGCAGAGGCCGATCCCGCGGGGTGGGGCCGTAGACGGGCGCCGCCGCCGTGGAGGAGGCCGCCGGGTCGGCCGCAGCGCGCGGGCACAGGGTGCGGCGGCGGGCAGGCGGAGCCCACCGCGGTCTCGGCACGACGACGGCGGCGGCGGCGACGTTCATTTGTGTGTGTGTGGAGGGTGGAGTGCCGCCGCTCGTACTGTAGTTCTGTTCCGGCTCTGGTTTTGCTGGAGCGGTGAGCAGTTCTCACTCAGCCGGCGGGTCAGTCCAAGTGTCAAGGTGCTGTCGTGGCTGGACAGATTGCGTTTTGCATGCGGGGATGGTCCTGCGACGTGGTTCATACGTGGGAACTCCTCGTTCGCGCATACGCCAGGTTTACGGGCTCCTGGAATACGCGGCCTGGGACAAAAGCGACGTTCTTTTGTATTTTCACGCCAAAAGAAACTATCACACAGTTTATTTGTCTTTGAAAAAAGATGATAAAACTATGTCCTCTCCCAGATTCAAGAAATATCAATCTCTACTATATAATCTCTTACTATATAATCTCTTACTAAATAATGTTCAACAAATTGGGATTCATTTAGCAACCGATTTTTATCTTCCGTTTGAACTCATTTCCATAATTCTTCTAGTTTCTTTAATAGGTGCAATTACTATGGCTCGGCAATAAGAAAACTTAGAAAGAGTAAAAATTCTAATAATAGCAAATCTAAAATAAATAACTAAAGAATAACCATTTTTATTTCGTAAAAATCATCTACCGCCAACAAATACCTTCTTTCTTTTCTCTTTTGTTGTGTGGTGTGTGCGTGCGTAGACGCGTGGGTGGTGTGGTGTTGCCTCTGGTGTGTCATGTGTGTCGTGTGGCAGTGTGTGGTGTTTGCACCCCATATCCGCCTCCGCTAGACACCGCGGATTTGGATCTTTACCGCTGAACACACCCGCAGGTGTAGACCGTCACAAAACCCTCCTTGTTTAGTGCGGGTACCGTCGTGTTAGCGGGTATCGGTACCCATAGCCATCCGTAGTGGCCACCGCTTCCACTGGAAGAAGGCTGGCTGGCGGAGGATTTTTTTAAAATCTCTCGTGCAAACCAGCGACGTGAGGCGACAGTACCAATTAGAATTTAGTTTGTGTGTCTCACCAAGCAGATTTTTCTCTCCCGTTGCAACGCACGGATATATTTCCTAGTTTACAAATAAGCACCAAATGGGGAGCCGATATATATCGCTTTTAGGCGGCAACGTCTAACCGCGGCGCCTAAACGAAACACATTTTTTAGGCTCCGCCCATGTGTTTCGGCATGCACTTGATTGTTCGCTGTTTCTTTGCTGTGAATTAAAATTTTGGTAAAGCTTTATAAAAATTACTCCCTCCGTTTCGACTGAATAAATAGCCGGAAGCAACAACTGCACGAAAGGGGTCTAAGGTTTTAGCACGGATATTAAGACACCATCATTTTACATGCGATGAAATAATTATCTACTGATAAAAATCGAGAGAAATAACTCCCTATTAGCCACAAACTGAAAACAAGATATCAAATTTCACTAATCCAATTTGTGACTCATTTTTATATGGGTAAAATTGTCCGTGAATCGTAATACACCTTATATTTTGATATTTTCCTCAAAAATTTAAACGTCTTATATTAAGGAACGGAGAGAGTATTAAATTTGAACAGTTTCGTAGGTATACTAGAATCTTCACTGTAAGTATACTATTTTGAGACACAAAAGTAAACCATGCCACATATTTAAAAATTCAAAAATATCATTTATTTTAAGATACACTTAAGGTCTTGAGAGTATTGGAGTTGTGCTACTCGGGTCTATATTCTTTAAAATGAGTTGCATGCAGTAGTGGGTAATATGTCCATGGTAGGACGTAACTCGTTTGGTCAAGCCAGGTTAGGACATATGATGGACGACTTATTCACTATAAATGTGCATTTTCTAGCACAAATATTTTTAGAATCGCTATCTTTTTATATATTATTTAAATCCTATAATACAAACATATCAAATTTGGTTTATCTTATATTTCTCTTTAAGATTCGGGAATACCTCTGGAATGACAACTATATTGGGATATCATGGAAGTTTTTATCTACATGTTGCTAGACAAATGCAAGAGGTTCACTTATCATATTTTTGCTCGATAAACCCTGAATCAACAGGCAAAGACGACCGCCACTTTGTCTCTACACGCTAGGAGACCAAACTTCCACACAAACCAATTTGGAATACGCTTTGGGGGAAGAATGGCGTGACAAGGGGCGTTGGCGGAGATGGCACTTATACAATGGAGATGGAGGCTCTCACAAAGTCTATCAACCCGTTAACTAGTCTAGAGAGGCGCTCCATGGACCAAAGGAGTGTTACCCGAAGCCCCAACATCGTTTATACCGTTATTACTCATTATATCAACTAGATGACTCGTTGCGCCACTGGCGCAGGTGACCGATTTAGCTCGGATTTTTTGCCATAAGTTTGCCGACATATGTTGTTGTATGACAGTACATATATCTAGCTGTGGTAGCACCAGAATCATGCAAGATTTGTCTTTACGTGAAAACTATACAACTGGATGAACAATGAAAAGGAAATGGTTTTCTTTAACCTGGAGCAATTTTGAGTGGCTACTACAGTAAACATCACCAACTATTTCAGATCTGATCATTTTAGTGCAGGCACACTTATAAATAAGGTAGGGTACTCAAGTGTTGCTACAATTCAAAGTAATACAATTTTCTAACATATTTTCTAAGGCTTTACAAACCTATCTATGTTAATCTTCTGCCTGAAGTTCATCTACTCTGTTGAAGGCTGTCATGACTGACAACGGAACAATCTCTTCCTGAACTGAATTTAGTGTTGTCCTGCAACCTGTTGGTGCTGCGTAGACAGTTATGAATGATGGAATGCTCCTTTTTTCCTCAGTCCAGGCAATACTTATGTATTCGTTGATATCTGGTGATGAACCTGGATGATTACCATCCTTGTCAAACATACAGAAAGGGCTAAGTAAGTCTTCAAGCACTGGTGAGCTATAAAACTCAGTAGGGATAGCTGTTGTGTTGATGCTAAGTTTCTTGACAGCGACTCATTCACAGCATCTAAAGAGGTTGACCATGGAATCCAAGAGAAAGCCTTGGAACAGATTTGAATATCTTTGTCTGTACCCACTATTGCTTGTAGCATCTGAGGCAAGGACACGCATGTGGATCGTGCTATGTATCCAGAAACACCAATTGACTACACCACCAATCTTGAAGTGCTGCATCGGGTCAGCGATTCCAGTCTTTCAGCAATGTCGTCGACTGTGAGGTCAAGATCTATATGTTTAGGTCTTAATACAATAGAGGACCGCAGTTCTGTGATTCGAGCTCCACGAACATCAACATCTCTTAGGAAACAACAACCAACTCGATCACCTTGCACTGCAGTTGCAAACGGAAATTCGTGTCGGAGTTTGAATTTTGGTATGGAGCGGGTAGATCCGTGCAATTTTACAGTGATAGCAACACAGTATGTCTTAATATATTTCTGCGCCATGCTTGACTGCAGGGTCGACTCACGTGAGTTCCTGCTGCATACTTTGAGAATAACAAACCTTGGAATATAGTTCCTTTTTGAGCCCAGCAAGAAGAACTTACGCAGCTAACTGTCTTTGAGGAAAAACAATCTTCATCAATAGTATGGACAACACAATATGGCTGTAAGATGCGTTCAACAGCTCTAGTTGTCCAAATATGAAGGGGTAACGCATGTATCTGCACTAAGATTTGCATATCTGCTATTTGGATCTCCCTATCATAGGCGAGATTGCCGCCAAGGTATCCTTCTCCATATTCATCAGTGGGATAATGAACTACACTTGACCCAGCAATATTAATCATTCCTCCATCTTCAAGTATAGTAAATGCATAATCTGTTGGCATAGCAGTCTCTAATGTAAGAAGAAACCTATTGTGGTCAACTTTTAGGAGCTGAAAGTCATAGGTCAGGTTTAGGTGCACCGAGAGCATCGTCCTAAATTCAGCAACTGTGAAGTTTACAGTATTGTCTGTGACAAACATGTAGTTCTGTAGGTGGTGTATAACTCTTCTAACTTTCTGATCCTGTCTACTGAGAAAGTAAACAGGGTGTTATGTGCGCTTAACATCATAGCTTTCCTCTTCTAACCAATCACTGAAATAATCATCTACAAAAAATGAAAGCAACATGATAAATTAATGAGGCACACACAGCAAGCTAACTAAATGCAGGATTGGACAGTACATGAATAGAGGGCCGATGTTAACTAAATGCACAAACAAGCTACAGTATTCAGGTTCAGAACTTCAGATGAGGCGCGACGCAGCCAAGCATGCTTGAAGGAGATTGCATGTGGCCCGAGGCATGGAAGCCGCGTGTGAGTGTGGATCAGGAGGAAAGGAGGAGCAGTGCACTAACCCTGGCCACCGGTAACAGAAGAGCGGACGGTACATTGCCCTTTCTGAGAAGACGGCGGCGTCCCTGGGATGCGCAGCATCACACTGCAAGCACACACGGGACGGGCAGATCCACGCGGTCAACTCGGCTATAGAACGCAGATGAACCCTAGGCTTTGAGATAATGGGGAATGGCGATGGGAAGGGAAAATACGAAGTAGGCGAAGGAGATGACAGAAGAAGAAAACGGGCTCAAGGAGGACAACTGGGCTCCAGGGCAAGCAAACAAAGCCCACTCTAGGCCTTTTACTGGGCAAGCCTTAGTAAAAGTATGTGATGACTGTGTACCTACATCTGGCTTCTGGTCTTCACCTGGTCTGAAGAAAAATATCGCTATCAAGCAAGATCTTGTCGCCTGGTCGCCCTCTGGTCTCCGCCGCCAAGGAAGTCTCGAGGCACTCGCCGGCGGAGGAGCCCGGCGTCGCCGCCGTTCTTGCGGACCTCGTCGCGCATCTGGGTATATATTCATCCTTTTCGGGCATCCCCTTCCCTAAGTGTCGCTGCTGTACATCTCTGTCGTGTGTTTAGATCCACCTCCGGCATAGATTACAAGTCAACCTGAGTTGAGCCGTCTGTTGGAATAAGGCGACGATAATCCGTTTCAGTTCCAGCAAGAATCTTATTACGTGCAGATGAGTAGTTCGTAGCCATTAGCCATGTTATCCCATTTCAATGAATTTAAGAAAGCCGCATTATCTTTAACTGATTCTGTAAGTGCAGTAATCTTAAAGATGAACTCTAGTTTAGCTGCTCTACACAGTATCCACATTGTCACTCATCTACCACTTTAATTATTTTACACCGTTACTTAAAATTGTGCGAAGTCATTCCTGTTTGTAAGAACAAAGTTGTATTCAATGTAGTTCAAATAAACATTTTCATAAGGTTAGGATGTGTTTATGCCTTTCACTTCCAACTTCTTTTGGTGAAAGATAAGTGCTTACTATAACAATAATTTAAAAAATTACAGAAGTACCTACCTGATTCAGATCTTTCGGTGCTTTATTACTGGTAGCAACAAGTACAGTTCCTGTGCTTAGCAGTCTGGCCAGAATACCAGACAGGGCTACAACAGCAGATACATCAATAGTCTGCACATATGCAGTTTATTAGCGCACTTAAAATCTCTAGGCTACAGAATTTATTGAATTTACAGTGAGTACATCCGTGTCGTATTTTCTATTTCATTACCAAAATGACAGCTGCTGCATATTAGTTGAAACCAAGATCTATTACTGAATATTTATCTGTATGTTTGGTTAATAAAGGACAGACGGGGTTGGTTGGATGGATCCGTTAGATTTTGAGTTCTTCTCAATCATACTACAACCTTCCTCCAGCAAATTGGTACGGTGGTTCTTGTTTTATCTGTACTGTGGTATATGCAATTTTGTCAGTTTAATTGTTAACTCTTCTCGATCCTTGCTGTAGCGGCTGCCTGAAAAGTTTGCTAACTGCCTAAAAGGACGTGAACCCGGTGAAGTAAAGCTGCGTGAGGAGGGCGATCGCCGTCGCAGGTTGTGGGAAGTGGAGGTGGAGTTCGACGGACGTGGCCAAATGTATCTCGCTCGTGGTTGGGACCTGTTTGCTCAGCATTACAATATGCAGAAAGGCGATTTCATGTTCTTCAGCTATGACGGTGGCAACATGCTCACCGTGAAGTTGTTTGACCCAACCATGTGCCGCAGGTACTTCCATCATGATAACGCCATCCCGGAAAGTCTCTTGGACCAATTCTTCCCTATCTTCTCTAGCCACGGCAGTGGTACGTAGAGCTTTGTTGAGGTTGTAGTGTCGCTGGTGTAGATGTCTGTCATGTGTTTAGATCCACCTCGGTATAGTTGTATTGTTGTTCTTATACATTCGTGTCGTATTTTCTATTTCATTACCAAAATGACAGCTGCTGCATATTAGTTCAAAGTAAGATCTATTACTGAATATTTATCTGCATGTTTGGTTAATAAAGGACACATGGGGTTGGTAGGATGGATCCGTCAGTTATTGAGTTCTTCTCCATCATACTACAACCTTCCTCCAGCAAACTGGTACGGTAGTTCTTGTTGTATCTGCACTCTCATATATGCAATTTCGTCAGTTTAATTGTTAACTCTTCTCGATCCTTGCTGCAGCGGCTGACTGAAAAGTTTGCTAAGTGTTTAAAAAGACGTGAACCCACTGAAGTAAAGTTGCGTGAGGAGGGCGATCGCCATCGCAGGCTGTGGGAAGTGGAGGTTGAGTTCGACGGAGGTGGCCAAATGTATCTCGCTCGTGGCTGGGACCTGTTCGCCTAGCATTACAATATGCAGAAAGGCGATTTGATGGTCTTCAGTTATGATGGTGGCAACATGCTCACCGTGAAGTTGTTTGACTCAACCATGTGCCGCAGGTACTTCGATTATGATAACGGCGTCTTGGAAAGTCTCTTGGACCAATTCTGTGTGTTGTCCAAGGGAGTCCAGCTGGATGATAGGCAGAAGTCTGTTTTGAAGGACTTTTGTGATCAGAATAAACCGGAGCCACCACTCTATATCTGCAGTGTTGTGAAGTCACACATTGAGCATGGCAAAGGCAAGATGGTATAGTATACGCCTACCCTCTTATGTATAACGAGAATAAAATTGGATGTGAACTTGTCTAATTATATTACCATGTGTTTGTAGTATTTCAACCATAGTTACACGGAGACCTACCTTCAAAGTTTCCTGACCACAAAAGGAGCTGATATCGAAGTCTACTACAACAATAGGGAGAAAATGGCTAAAGTCTTTATGAAGATTGGAGAAAATAATAGAGCTATCATGACACGAAAGTGGACGTCTGTGACGAAGGAACAGAATTGGAAAGCTGGTGACATTATCATGTTCTGGTTTCGAAGGCACGGTGACAACAACCTGCAGCTGAGTGTTGACAAAATATAGCGTGGCTGAGGGCATGTTTTCTATAGTTACCTGGGTACTTTTGGGGATGTCTTGTTTGAATTGGGACCATGGAGCATGGCTGTTTTTGGTGATCTTGTTACTATGGTCACTTAGTTGGTGTAGTTGTAATGTGGCATGAATGAGTGAACACTTCAGGTTGTGCAAACAGATCTACATGTTGTGTTTTGTGTCGAACCTCGAGTTATATATTATGTATTATGTTGATCATCTATTCTGTTTACTATGACCTCATGTTCATCATTCAATAAGTTTAGATGGCTATGTATATGTGTAAGGTACATTGTGTAAGTGTGTGCTTTTCCAGGAGCATACTAGCTTACCTAACTTTTACTTTCTTAATACTGGTTTGTTACAATCGTACACCAACGCATGCTATGGGAATGACTGTCAACATAGACAATCATCGGTAATAATCAGGTCGTGCAGGGAGCCTATTCCTCTTGTATGGACCTTTAACGTGTGAATAGAGCACAGTAACTGATTTGGTTGACCGGGTAGAGATATACGCTAGACACATGAGCAAAATAAAATGCAATTCACAGCTGAAGCATATGATCGTGCTGAAACCGAACAAGCAGAAAAGCATGCCTGTAGGCAAGCATAAGCTGCAATAATATGAGGACGGTTTCACAGGTCTTTTCCTACTGGCAATAACTTCTCTCTAGCAGGTCCTTTTTCCTACAGATATTAGCTTCTACTTACAAAAGCGTTCCTCTTGACGCTTATGCAAAATATGCTCCACGCGTTCATTGAAGCATCAAACGCATGAACTACAGGCAGCTTGAAGTGGCAGGAGCATAAAAGCTATATTGAAACCTAATTAGCCTCCACCTACATCTGATTGAAACATAGAACCGCACGAGCTAATGTCTAGCAAAAGCACCAACGACAAACACAGATACATATGCAGAAATAGATAGATCCAAGGGAGCCTAATAGTCCATAGCATATAAACAGAGATAAAATGCAGCTTACAGCTGAAGCACTGGACTGTGCTGAGACCAGTTTAGTAGGTCTTTTTCCCTACTGGCATTGGTTTCCATCTAGTAGTTTCTTTTTCCTACTGTCATTAGTTTCTAATTACAAAAGCGTGCTTCAGCACAAGCACACGCTTACACAAAATACCCTCCACATGTGCACTTAAGCAGCAATCACATGAGGTCTATGCCGCAGCATTAAAGATACATCTAACAGCAGTGTGGAGGCAAACAGCAAGGCCATCACATCCCGCCGATAGCGGTAGACAGGCCATCCAGATGCAAAAGTCGCTCGATAAGGCGATAAGGCTGTCTTGAAGGCTCGACGATATACGGAGAAGACACGCTGAGGACCAGCGGACGTCGAGGCAGCGAGCAGCAGAGAACCATCTAAAAACCCTTCACCTGGGTCTTGTGAGCTAATCTCGTAACAAGAACCATACAGGTCTTGTGAGCTAATCTCGTAACAAGAACCATACAGGAAGACAGGGCTGTACCGAAGAGAACCTGGTCATCACACAAAAGAAAAGAATCATCTCAACATATTTTCACCAAAGACAAGAAACCATGCAATTTACCACGAAACAAAAGGAACTGTCTAAAAGAGAAAAGGCAGATAGTAAAATCTGAGTGCACATGGAACCCTGGAATGTAATGCCTACAAGAAGAAGAAAGAACATACACAGTGCAACGAGCACGAACCTTATTTACAAACTATGTCTGCAGGCAGCGCAGACAAGCTACTACTTCTGCTTCTTAGCTGTTCCAGACCCCTTGCCACCGGACGGAGGCCTGACACATGAGAAAACCACATGTGAAATCTATCTCCAACAAACAAAACCGTAAGGGCTAGCATGTGCACTGCAAAGCCAGTGGACTCGAAACTCTTATACCCTTATTTCGCATACAACAAACTAATAAACAGCATGCAAATGGACTTAAACCAGACCTCTTGATCTTAGGGGGCAGAGCCTCAGCATCTTTCTCTGCAACGTTTGTGGGAGGATCATCAACCATAGACTTTTGGGTTCAAGGAGCACGGCATCAGTATCTTTCACTTCGACAGTTTTGGAAGTATCACTGACGTCAGTTTCCACAGCAGCCTACATGATTTGCAACGAAAAATAAAGTCAAAGCAAGAGCAGCGAGGATCTAGAGAGAGAGCAGTAAATAGGAAAAGAGACATCCAGAACCTGGGCAGACGAAGCACCATCCTCTAGCACAGCGTCAGTCTTCCTTTGAGAGATTTACCAAATAAAGAACGTCTTGTGCCACGCTTCGGGGCAACAGGGCTGTTGCAATAAATAATAGGACGATAAGAAAATGAATGAACCAAAGAAACAAGAGGTAGACACTTTCATAACACTTCGGAATGCAGTACCCTGGAGATGGAGTTGAAGGAGCGATCTTGCCAGCAGAAGCAGGCGTGTGTTTCTAAGAAAGGAAAATGAGCATTTAGAAAGAGAGGGTACAAAATCCGTGAAACAACCAAACAGATAAGAATGATTCTGTAGGTTATACCTGCGCTGCAGGTGAACCAAGCGCAGAACCTGTTGGAGAAGGTGTGGCTGATCAGGCAAGATAAGCGGTCCTAAGACAGGGAGCTTTTCACCACAAACACTGGTTACTGATGTATCCTTGGCAGACCCAGAAGAAACAGCATCCACAGAGGGAGGCAACTCAGGCTTGTAGGTCTCGTCAATCCTGTTGACCTGGAAAGACAAGTCCTCACCATTTTTGAGCTTCCATTTTTTGGATATGGAGACCATAAGCTTGTACTTCTGGCCAACGAGATGAGTTATCTGCGCTGGAATATTGACATCATGCCTAGCAAGGTTAGCCATCTCATCCACAGTAGCATAGCCAGGATACTTCTGACGAAGTATAGCAAGCAATGGTTTCCCACGGCACCTGTCGCGACCTTGTCAAACATCACAAATTCAGCCTCTGCCGTACCATCAGATGCAAACATAGAAATACAGTACCTGGAAATGAAGAACAAAACAAGGTTTTAGCTCACAGGTAGTAGTAAGCCTATATCACATGTAGTAGTAAGTGGTAAATAAGAGTGGAAAAAAAGCTAAAGCTGCTCACGTTGGATCCGCATCAACAGAGGAGCAACTATCATCTGAACATCTATACTGAAAGCCATTATGTTTAGAGGACTTGCGGCACGTGGTACATGAAGCGAACCACCAACGCTGGTCAAGGCCAAGCCTGTCAACAGTGACAGTGCAGAAAAACCGCTTGTCCTGCAGAATATAAAAAGACAATATGAATGAGGCGCTGGTCTACAAAGGATCACGTGCTGAAGCCAAGAAACAGGAAGAACTCACCATGTCAACAAAAGGATCAAGATCAGCAAGCTCCTTTACAGTTTTATCAGTTGGCTGTTCCTGTGCCCTAGACCTAAGAGCATCTGGTCCTGTAGGCACATAGGGAGCCAGAGGAATAAACTGCCCTCCAATACTGCAGAAAGAAACATGACACGTGAGCAGAAAGTATTCAATGTAAACATAAAAAGAAGACAAACGCAGCATGGTCATTTAGAACAGACCTTTCACGGAAGGAATTAATGTCAGGGATATCCTCATCGACATACCAACGGCAGGCAGCACTCCCACTGAGAATTTTAACACCTACAGCAACATCATAAAATGAGAGGTGCCCGAGGCTTGCAGATAGTATCAAAACGCACTTCAGTACAGGCAACAAACAAAGAATAACAATGCACCTCAGTAGTAATTGAAAGACCATAAAGAAGGAAAAGTCATAGCAATTACCACGAGCCATTTTAGGGAGCAGTCCCACGAAAATAACAATTACTGGCTCTTTAGCACCCATCACACGAACTGCCTCTCCATCAAATTGGACGGCACGGTCACCCCAGAGAATAATCTGAAGCTCATTGCCTCTGCATAAGACATCCGTAGTAGTGGTAAGAAATGTGAATCGGCGACATTTACACTGAGCATGAAATAAAGCAAACATAAGAAACAGAATAACCCACAGCAGGTCAGTCAACACAATTTTCCTTGTGTGGAGGCCGTTGTCTGGTACATGGACTGAACAGCCGTGACATCAGAGACCATAGTAATCTTGCCGATAACATCTGAAACAAAACAGATAAAACACGAGTCAAGCACGTAAGCCGAAAGTTAGCTATATAGATCATAGTTAAGATGGACAGAGTGAGAATGGACCATTCAATAGAATGGCTCGAAAGCAGAATGTAAAACTTACCGATGAAACGATCAGTGCTGGGCTTTGGAATATCGGTGAAAGCAGTTAGGTTGTATGTGCAGAATGGAAAAGATTCTTCCACTCCAGGCCTTGGTTCAACGGTGGTATATCTTGTGAACTGAACCATGAAAGGGCTCTCCACAGGCCTATAGGTTGGCCTTGATTCATTGCAGAAGAACTTCTTAATGACGTACACCTTTCCTTCCTCCAACAGACCTTTCATCCGATCTGCCGTGCCTTTAGTCGAAGGGATCTGACCATACATGTGTGTTCCCTGAAGAAAAATCACTTGCGTTAGATTTAGCAGAAAACAAGTAAACAAACCTAGGTATAATAACACAATAGGCGGGTAGTGCGGTGGTAAGTTGTAGTGCTGACCTCACTATCAAGCAGGACAAGGTCAGTATGCTTGATCGGACCTTCATCAGTTCCGCCACGGAAATGCCACAGCCGAGAAACGAGGACACAAATGGTCCACTGGTCACTGTCACTGTTGATCTCAGAAAGCTTGCTGCACGCCATCTGGAAAAAAACACGATAAGCAGGATTAAAACAGCAAGAATAGTACAATGGGTAGCTAAACTCAATACAGAAGGAAATTAGTTTGAAGCAAAGGAAATCATAGGAAAAAACATAGATTTATACCTGTGAAGAGATGAGAACGTTTAGATTTAATAAACAAACGCAGGAGAGCAAAAACATATAGCAGGAAGGCAATATGCACCCAAAAGTAACAGTCCAAAAGACATAGCTCCAAAGGCTTCAGCCCAAAAAAAGATGGGGTATACATAGCCAGGTAATAAGAACAGGTGCTAATATTACTCTATGTACTTAGGCTGAAAGAACAAAAGCACATAGCTCAAAAGACATAGCTCAAAAGCCTGCAGCACATAAAAAGTATACACATAGCCAGGTAATAAGAACAGTGCTAATATTACTCTATGTACTTAGGCTGAAAGAACAAAAGCACATAGCTCAAAGACATAGCTCAAAAGCCTGCAGCACATAAAAAGTATATAATGTACATAGCTATATAATCAGAACTGCCGCCAGCATTACTTATCGACAAGAGATTCGAAAATCTCAGAGAACACAATATTTCTAGTCTCAGAACCACAGGTACCATCTTCGTTCTCAATCAATATATGAAGTGCTTTTTTAGAGGTGACGCGTGACACCGCGACATAAAACTGGCCATGGGTGAAGACAGGAGTTTTCAGATAAAGACCAACGGATGTAAGAGTTTGTCCCTGGCTTTTGTTAATAGTCATTGCATATGAAACTCTAATGGGGAACTGACGACGATGCAAAGTAAACGGCCATTTAGGATCTCTAGTAGTAAGGCATATCCTTGGTATATAAACTATATCTCCGATATTGGAACCAGTCATAACAACAGCCTCAATGAGCTTCTCAGCCAATCTAGTAACGATAAGCCTTGTGCCATTACATAAACCAGCCGCCTGGCTTATGTTCCTAAGGAGCATAATTGGCACACCTTTTTTAAGAACCAGTTTATGATAAGGAAAGTTATTTACTTTGATGGTATTTAAAACCTCAACTGGATAAAAAATATCTATGTTACGAGGCCCATCCGATGAGCTCCCCGTCGAGTCGTAACTTAAGTATTCCCTTTCCTCACCAGGCACCAGAGAAAGAACATGATCATTGATGGTAATAGCTTGATCATTCGTCGGTGTTAAAATAGCCCTCTCTTTCAAATACTTTGGATCAGAAAAATGCTTTAAGAAATCTACATAAACAGCATCGACAATAGCTGGAACTGTGGGGCCATCGGTGTGAACCAAATGTTCGCTGGGAATGCTTATCCAAGTAGGATCAGACTCCCCCTCTCTTGCAACAGCGGGAACGGTGCCATTGCCAATGCTTAGGACCCACTGATCAAAAGCCTTTGCCTCAGCCTGCACATTAGGATCCTCAGTCTCAACTGCTAGACGCATGTTAATAGTAAGGTGAAGAACCGTCACATGATTCCACAGAGGAGAATTTGTAATGGCAGAATTGACAACCTGAGATCGGGTTCCCCCCTCAATAACAGGTAAAATTTGCCTAAGATCACCACCCAATACGACTATCTTACCACCGAACGGAACATCAGCTAGAGAAGGATTACGATCAGATAAGACATCACGCAAGCTTCGATCAAGCGCCTCAAAACATTTCCTATGTGTCATTAAAGCTTCATCCCAAATAATAAGAGAAGCTGACTGAATCAAAGATGCTAGCATAGTAGACCTCCGAATATCACATACCCCGTTATCATCCAGATCAATAGGAATTTTAAATCTAGAATGTGCCGTCCTACCTCCAGGGAGAAGCAGTGATGCAACCCCCGAAGATGCGACAGTTAAAACAATTCTTTTGAACCCTCGAAGGTACGCAACAAGAGCATTCCAAAGGAAAGTTTTTCCGGTACCACCATGTCCAGAAACAAAAAATAGCCCAGGTTTGTCCTCCCTCACACGGTCTATTATCGATTTAAAAGCTTTTTCCTGGTCTTTGTTAAGTTTTTTCAGCATACATTCAGCAGTTTGAATAAGTGCTCCAAAATCTTGACAAAGCTCATCGCTAATCATGTTGCTGTCCCGTGAACTGCTATCGTACACAGACTTTCGAGGCAAGTTATGATCCAGAATATTAGAACCATTTTTAGCAAAACAAGACCCAGTCATCTAACAGCAAGTTTCTGAGCTGATCATCAGGAACACGATACAAAGGATCATGACGATCATGACAAATCCTATACTGGATGTCATCAGCCATATGACTCCAGTATTTTTCAAAAAAACCATTTTCATCGATAACTCCACAAAAAAGAATCATAGTAACAAATAGCTGACGCAGCTGGTTTCCCATACCCCAATTCAAAGCCTCGTTAAATGCCTGAAACCACTCATTATCGTCACCAAGTAAACCCCTGGCACCACATGCATCTTTAAATGTCTCATACACAACACCACTATAAGTCCTAACATCAGCATAAGACTTCGCGCCTTTCACAATCATTAGCAGCATTCGAAGATAATAAAGTTCAGCAGTGGAAGGATGCACGTAGTAAATTCTACCAATCTTCTTTCTACATTTTCTCTTCTTCCACTTCTTACCCTGTGCATTCCAAGACCATCTTGGGGAAATCACAGTAGGTCAAGGACCTGGCACTTTCGTATCTTCTATTAGCAACAAACCATTCTGTTAGCATGGTTTTCTTTAGCAGGGGATCATTAACAATATTCTCAAGTTTGGTCTTTGCACGAAATCGAATAACATGTTTATTTAGCAAATGAACAGCAAGCCTTTCTACAGAAGGTGTTTTGCTGTGTATGTCATACCCATAACATCTCCAGAAAGAATCATGGGAACACACATAACGGCATGCTCTATACTCTTCAATTTCATCTATTCCTGCATCATTTGGATCATCAGAATTTCTAATCCTATCAAAGAGAGCCTTTGAATAGTCAGGACCCTTGGTAACATACTTATAAAGATATTTTATGACATGTGTTTTGTTACACCACTCAACATTTAAATGACCTTGATATTTCTTCAGCATTGCCATGTTATAGGGTACAACATGCCTGTTATCAAGCCTAACTTTGTTTTTGAAGATAAATCGGCCATTATCTGGACGCCTATAGACAGGGAAACCCTTTTCATCAATGGATGTTTCTTCCTGAAATTCTTTAGGGAATTTTTTTGAACACAAGCCATCTTTCATGCATGGACACTTAGGGTTTTCCTCCCCACATGGTCCATGCATCATGAACTCAGCAACAAGGGCATACCCAAGAGGATCTAGCAGGGGGTCAGGTATTTCAGCACAGACGAACGAATCAATCAAAGCAGGGCTAATCTCGGCCCGCTCCTCCTTGTCCTGCCAAGTAAGTATATGCGCATGCGGCAACCCCCTTTTCTGGAATTCCACAGTGTGCAACACTGGGAAAGGGAAGCCAAGTTAAAAAACAAAGAGCAGATAGGACTCTATAAAGAAAGGAAGCAGCAAGCTGTATTACCTGCAACAACCTTGCCGTATGCCTTTCCAGATCTAATGTCACGAAGGTACTCGTTAAGCTTCATATGGTAGACCCTAACTGAAATATCAGCCCTATTGTGTGGTTTTTGTCCAGGTTCAACAGAAAGGGCCTCTATTATCTCAGGCCACTTAGGATTACACGTGAATGTAGAAAAAAGATCAGGACAGCCATGCACACGGGAAATAGCCACCGCATCTTGAAAATTTTCGATCATATAACGGCGGCCACCAGTATAAGAAGAGGGCAATATATTTTTTCTACCAACTGAACTTCCATCCATACGGCCTGCTCCAACCGCATCTACAAGTCCTTGCAAATTCTCAGCCCTCAAATCATTGTTCGATAGCAAAATAAAATTTAATCTTGCCTCATCTATGCATACACGAGAATCTACAATCGCTTGATCAGACAACAGACCACAAGACAAATATGGATTATGCTGGCCTTCTTTATAGTGTGAACAAAAACAATAATAATCCTGCATTGTCATGTTCTTTCTTTTTCTAGGGTTCGAAGGATCTACAGCCCTGTAAGGCACACCAAGCTGAAACCCACGCTCACCAAACGGAAAGAGTAGAGGGTATTGTAAAGCCATATAAGCAGGGTGTAATGATGAAATTCGCTGCAAACGAGTTCCCTTACCACGGATTATTATATCACGACAAGGTTTCTCCAATGTTAACTCGCCAACAACTAAGCATGCAAGCTCATCTGTAGAAGGAAGACTAAACTGGGCCATCATCTTTGCCAGGAGCAACTAAACGAATAGAAACTTCAGCAAATTCATTTTCAAGCAAAATCTCCTTAGCCATGCGAAATTTTTTTACAAGAGAATTATGAGCGTCTAGCATCAGCATCAGACCATCAACAATATCTCTATCTAATGTCCCCAGAATTCTATCTTCCCTGCTCAAAGCCTGAATTCGATTGTCAATTTCATCTCCACCATGAAAACAATAAAGCTCAGCGAATTTTGGAGTATCTCCTTCCTCAGGCAAAAGTGATCCTATCCGATGACATATAGCCCAGAGATTTTAAAAATGTTTGGACCACCACCATTATTTATCGATCGATCTATGGTTGCCCCCATCGAAGTAAAAGCAAATAGACAGTTATACTGACGAATTTTTGCAATGAATTCTTTGGCCTGTGGGAGGCCATCAAATTTTAAGAGGTCAAGAAGAAACTGAGGAGGTTCTTTGAAAGGATCAATGAACACTTTCCCACCCTTGCAGCAAAGATTATAAACAAAGCGCTCCTCCGGATCCGCAGACCTGGACCGCACCCTTTCACCACACCAATAGCTTGACTTACAGTGAAGGCACCTATAAGCTGGTCCTCCATAGAAAGACCTTCCTATATAACCAGCTAGAGAAAAGTTTGTTCTTAGACTCACATGTAAGACAACAGACGCTCCTAAGATGAGAGAAGCGCAAACAAATTATCTCTTCTATTACCTTTTAAAATATCAACCTCCTCGTCTGTGAAACCAACCCATGAAGGTTCTAAGGGAGAGGCAAACAGGTGATCTGTACGAAAAACAGTAACCCAAACCACAAATGGCGTTGTGAACATAAGATAAGCCTAAGAAAACAAACAAAAGCAAAGGAACTAAACGGAACTAAACAAGCACCTGCTAGACGACCACACCATCTATCATGTATGATCTTGCGTTTTTTCCGATTCATGGCTGTTACTTCCGAGCTAAAAACAGGGAAGAAACCATCGTCTACAGCAATAACAAATAGAGCAGCCAAGCAAACGCATCAATAAGATAGTATATAAAATACCGGCACACCACAAAAGTGAAAAGCAGTAGGGTCATACATTTTCTCTTTGGAAGACCCGAAGCAATGTACCCAACAAAGTTCAGCGGTGGTGGCAGCAAAGGTTTCTTACAGGCGAATGGACTTCCAACAGGCACCCTAGAACCCCCCCTGCGAGGCACAGGAAGGCGCCCCGGTAACACTACAGGTTTCTTAGAGCGAGAAGCAGGAGACGGAGGCACAAGAGGCACCACAGCAGCCGCCTTGGGCCGACGAGGGATAACAGGAGGGCGAGAAGGACGAGCACGAGGCAAACGCACAAGAGGAACCCCACCACCGCCCTGCGCCGGCGGCTGACAGCAGGAGGACCATCCATAGAGCTGACTCTAGGATATTGGCATCAGAGAACTCATACCCAAAGCACTGGCATACATACCTACATCATAGGACAATAAAAACTGAACAATCTAAAGAACCACCAAATTAAAGACTGAACAAACCTAAAGAACCACTGATAAGTTCATTGGCCACTCTAAAAGGCTGGCCACAGAAACACCTGAGGCAAAGAAATAAGTATTTTCAAAGGCAAGCAAGAAAATAAAAATCTAAATATAGAAAAGGAAAGAAATAGCACGATGAAGAACTGAGGAATTTTGAAAACCACCAAGTAAACAAGAAAAGACCCTACAACCAGAAGCCTAGCCATTCTATTAAGCCTGTTCTGTAAAATTCCAAGAAGAAGACAAAGGTCACCGGGGATTTGCAAAAAGTGGGCATAGAGATACTCGAGACAGCATAAATATATTGTTTTTCAAAGCCAACTAAGAAACAAACATGTAGGTAGAACATAGAAAAAGAAAAGAAAGAATACTAACTCTCTAGTATAAAACTAATCTGACATGACCTGACTAAAAAATCTTCAGTAACAAAGCTCAGCAAACAAGAAGCAGAAGCCTATCCAAGCCCAAGAAGAAACCAAAGCTAACAGGCCTCTTTAAAGGCTGGGCAAAGCACAAGCCTATCCAGTATGTTATTGTTTTTCAAAGCCAACTAAGAAACAAACATGTAGGTAGTGTAGAACATACACAAAGATAAGATAAGAATACTAACTTCCTAGTATAAAACTAATCTGACATTTCGTGACAAAAAAAAAGCTTCAGTAACAAAGTTCAGCAAACAAGAAGCACAAGCCTGTCCAGTACGTTTTTAAAAGGTCACATGCCTCTTAAAGGCAAAGCCACCAAAAAGCCTGGGCCATAGAAAGGCCATAGAAGAAAACGCAGCTGCTGCACAAACCGAAGCAAGATAATGGTTGGCATGTAAAACAGGTTATCATTTCACCACAGCCCAGAAGTCATTATATAATACAACAATAAATAGCTACAGAGACTACACATCAGTCATGGATGCCACAAGGCAAGAGCATAATAAATTCCAGTCTAATGTCCCTGGGCAAAGGTCCTACAAAGGCCTCTCTCTCCAATCTTTCGGCATACCTAGCAGCACACACAGCAACAAGAATAGCCGAACGCATAGTCTCCCTATAGGCCCTCATACTCGCATAGTTGTAATCTCGGAGAACGAACCCATAGATCCCCTGCAAAAACCTTATCGCCTGCATAGCAGCCTGGTCATAAGCACTGGCGCAGCCACGCCAAGCGTTGCTCCAAAAAAACTCCCTGCGCGGCACTGCACCGGCGCCTTCCGAAGGAAGCTCAAGCTCTACACCTGGTAAAACCGAACCATCCTCGGTCACCTCGCACAAGTAAAACAACGCCGGCAAAGCACAACGAACTGCAAGAGTCTCTAAAACAGGGATGACGCAGGAAACAACAGCACACATCCTGTACAGCATGGTAGCAAAACGATCAAACACAACGCACGGACATAATCCGCATGAAGAAAAGAGCCGTGAGTACAATACAACGCACAAACGTAGGCACATATCACATATATATGAACAATATATTTTCTGTGGCGAAGAAGCTAACCTTGAGATGAGCAGCCGACACAATAGACACCCTGAACCTGCTGGACCTGTGTAAACGATAGAAACATAAGGCAAGGAGAAGGAATACGAGGATAGTGGCAGCGGAAATGCACAAAGGAACAAACAGACACAGCAAAAAGGGCCCATGCAGCAAGAAACGAACAGGCCTACCACCCAAGTGAGAGAGACAAACCTTTGAACGGTGAAGAAGAAACAGCACACGGTTGAGCAGCAGCAGATCACGGGCAGCACCGGCCGGGAAGGAGCAGGAAAATCCAGTAAACGGCCAGAGAAACCTAGGAAAAAGACAAGTTAGCAGCAGGAATTTCATCAAACACGCAACACGCGGGGCCCCAAGAATCGCTCCGAGGTGGAAAAAGGGATTCCGTACCTAGATCTGCGAGCAAGGAGGATGAGATTAGAACAAGGTGGTCAAAGATGGCGTAAATCAGCAACAAAGACGCCAACAAAATAACAAACCTACTAACCAACGGCACCAAGCGAGAGATACAAACCTTGGAGTGAGCAGCAGGAACGCAGAGGGTCTAGCAGCAACAGGGCACGAGCGGTGAGGAAGGGCTAGCAAAACATAGGAAAACACACGAGTTAGCAAGCAGAGGCATTTCATCAAACACATCTCCTGATGTGCAGAACAAGATTGTTGGTATCAGAAGCCATGATTTTATCTCCTTGGATCTAGCAGCCGGCCTGGTAACAGGAATGTGAGAAGCAGGTCATTTCTACGATACCTTGGTGATGATTCAGAAGCGGTAGTTGAAGCATGTCAAGGGAATCCAAATGCCCAAACAAGGTAATCATGCCAGCACAATTTTACTTACAGATCAAGAAAAATAACACGTTTATTTGGTCGTGTAAGATTCATCTCTAATCTTGTAAAATTCAACAAGTACTAATTTGCTCTGAAATTTCTGAATCCACTGCTATCTGACAGCTATAATTTTAGCCCCCAAAAGAGGGGGAAACCAGAAAGAAATTAAGCTACTCTGATGGCAGAACCAAAAGCTTAGGGAATCTAGGTCGAGAAGAGAGATTGGAAGGGCAGATCAACAACCAAGGTAAGCGAGCAGTGGCACTTTGGCCGAAGAACATGTTAGCCGCAGAGCTCAGCAAGAAGTACTCACCTCTGGCGGCGGCGGCGGCGAGCCGGCAACGGCGATGACGACGACCAGAACCCAGAACGACCGAGAGAAAATGCCCCGGAGAAGAGAGAGAGAGGAACGTACTCTAGCTCCTATAGCATGTCAAGGAAGCAGCGGGCACCCTAAATCTGCAGGAAAGCAAAATCTAAGCCGAACATGAACACAGGAGAAGAAAACAACAATTTCTCGCGGACCAACAGACCTCAACCAGCATTATCCAGGAAGGATTTCATCCTGAAAGCATGCAAATCCGAGCAGATTTGGGCGGAAGAACACGATGCGAGGAGAGAAGTTCGCGCGCGAACAGTAAGCTGAATTGGGGAAAGTGAGAGAGAGGAAAGGAGGCGGGGCGACAACGAGGGAAAAGGAGCCTGCGCCGACGCTGTCTCGCACGACAGTAAAACTCGGGAAATAGAGGGCGACGCGGGCGACGTGCTACGCGTGGGCCCGGGCCGGCGAAGACCCCACACGTCATGGACTTTGTGTGTCCGCCAGCGAGTGAAAAACTGAAAAAACGAGGATCCAACGGCCAGGGGTGATTGGACGGTGGAAACGAACGGCCAGCATAGTGTGGCTTTGGAACAGTACCAGGCTGAGGACACGCCTTGGATGTGGTTGTCATTTATAAGGTAAAAGCTGGCCCAAATAGCCGCGAGCTACAGTGTTGAACAGTGCTTTGGTAATTTTGCAAAAAAGCCCTTGCACTTCCCGCAATCACAGATAGGTCCTTCGTACATAAAGGCTGTACCCTAACCCTAGAAAGCAAACTGCCCTCATTTCCCCATCCTTCGTACAGGGACGGGCGCGTCATCGCCGGGGCGCGTAGCCGCCGCCTCCCAACATGTCGCCGCCCTGCCGGCCCAGGGCGTCGCCTCCCTCCGCCTCGCCGGCCTCTTGGCCCAGCGCGCCGCCACCCTCGCGTGCGTGCCCTCGCCTCCTCCCAGCGCGCCACCTCCTAACGCGTCGCCGCCGCCGCGTCGCCGTCCGCTGAGTCGCCGCCGACGACGCCTCGCCTCCCGGGCCGTAGCCACCCGCAGCCCATCCAAGAGCAGCGCAAGGAGGCCAGGGCGATGCGCCGGCGACCAAGGCTGCTAGGGTTGCCTCTGTAGCTCAGCACGAGAGGAGAACCGAGTCGCAGCGGCATGGAATCGGCCCAAACGCCTCCCCTGCGGTGAGCCGTGCCGTCGACTTCCCGAGGGCGTCGAGTTTGGCCTTCAGGCTGCGGCGGCCGGTCGTTCTCCATGGGGCCCTTAGGCCAGAGGGCATCGATCTATTACCGCTGGAGATCTCCATGTCAAGCTCCCTTTGCTCTCACCGAGGAAGGCGGCCAACCCGGTGGCCAGACCAGCACAGCCAGTGCGCTGCACTCACCAGGTAAACAGCAACCCATTGCTTTCTTCTCCCACCTGCTTCTGTGCCATGTGTTATTATTTCAAAATTGATGGATTGTATGTGCACAGATTGGGAGCTCCCCTGCCATCAGGTAGATAGTAGATCACCGGCCGTCCTGACAATGAGCATCAGTGAGAATGTGGTTGAAGTCGGCATGGATGTGGAATTTTCATGCATTATTCTTTAACAGTGAGAGTTGCGTGACTTAATTGTTGGGTGCATGTGAATGCCAGTAATAAATAGAACTTCTATGTTATATGCAGTCTCTTCCTTCTGATTGTGCTGTGGTGCACTGCACCTATTATGATGGCCAATGCTTCAATTTTTTGAGTTTCTAAATATGATAATTGATGACTGAGGGCATCTCCAACCGTCCCCCCAGAGCCCCCCAGGAGGACTTTTTGGCGCCGCGCCGGCCAAATAGCGCCGTTTTTGCACCACTCGCCCCCCCCCCCAGAAGCCCAGTTAGTGCCGTTTCGGCGGAAAATAGCGCCGACGCACCCAAGCGAAACCCAGCCCACTGGGTTTGGCCTGGGGGGGCGAAATGGCGGGAAAGGCGACGCGGGCCAGCGCTGTCAGCGACGCGGGACAAAATGGCGCGGAACAGAACCGCCCGTGAACGGCCGCGTCCTCATCCTCTCGGCTCCCGCGCCGGTCAAAGGCTGCCGGAGTTAATGGCGTGGCCAGCGGCCAGTGAGCGCGCCGGTCAAAGGCTGCCGGAGTAAATGGTGCGCGTCGCTTCGATGTCAATCGACGGGCACGCGGCGCAGTAATGGCGCGCCACCACTACCCCTTCGCCTGGCCGCGCCGCGCTATAAAATCCCCCGCCCCTCGCCGTCCCTCCACACCAGCTCTCGCCTCCCTCCCTCTCGCCAGCCCCTCGCCGTCCCTTCTGCTCTCTCTCCCTCTCCTCCTCCATCCCTCCCAGCAGCAATGGTCGACCACAGCGCCGCCGCTAACGGCTTTGGCCGCCGCAGCCTCCGCAAGAACGAGGCATGGGCCCTGTACCGGTGCGGGTACCTGTGCCCGCCGGACATGCGCGTCCCCGGCAGCGTGGGCGCTCAGCACGGGTGGCATCCCCGTGCCTCCCGTCCCTGTAGGCGCCGAGTTCGAGTACGCCATCGACGAAGTCCGCGAGGGCCTGACGGCGGAGCAGGCCGCGGACCCGCGCTGGAGGGTGGAGGGCAACTCCGCCTTCTGGACGGCGTACTTCCAGCGCCACCACGAACAGGACCTCAACGACGCGGCAACAACGGCCAAGTGGAGGGCCGCCACAACCGCGGCGGGCGCAAGCGGTGGTGGGGCGGCGAGGGGCGCAGCCTCGACAATGTGATGGAGTACATCGCCGGCGGGAACGAGCCTCGCCTGGAGATGCCGCCACGAAGGTCGACCTGGACCCCGCGGCGGATGGGCGTGGCGACCTCGTCGTCGGGAACCTCCTCCTTCGGCGCGCGATCAGCGCCTTCTTCTTCCCGGTACGCCCCCCCCTCTGTTGACACCTCCCTCCCTCAACTCCGAGCGCCCTGCCCCGTGCGCAGCGGCGCCCTGTGCATCGGCACACCGCGCGGCTCCTCCCAGCGCCGCGCGGCGTCTCCTCCTCGCTCCTTCCTCCAGCGCCTCGTCAAGCCCAAGAAGGAGCCCAAGCAGGAGCCGGAGCAGGAGGAGGAGTGGCCCGACCTGAAGGAGGCAGAGGAGGCCTCCTTCAACACCATCCAGCCGGCGACACCGGAGTTCGCCGCCGACTGGAGCCTCCGCAGTTTCACGGAGGCGGAGCTGGAACGCCAGCGCCAAGCGCTCGCCGAGGTGAAGCGCAGGCGCGCGGAGGAGCGCCAGCGGGCCGCCGCAGCCGCATCCCCCCAGGATGAATGAACTTGCCTTCTTTTTAAATATGAATGAGTTTGCGCCAATTTTTGAATTTTTGGGCCGAAACTTGGGTCTGGACACGACTGGTAAACGGGCCCCCCAGGATCCAGTTTTGCGCCGTTTTCGCGCCGCGGCGGCCCAAAAATAGCGCCGTTTTGGGCCCTGGGGGGCACAACGACTGGAGATGCCCTGGGAAATATCCTTATTGTTGGGATTCATGTGCATGCTCCTTTCATATCAACTGACTATCCATGGATGGCTCTATTTCTTGCATCCTATAGCAAGTGTACTGCTATCCAATTTATTTTTCCCTTTTCTTTTTTGTTTTGTGATGAGTTTATGGTTACATAGTGTCGCTTCTTTTTCAGATTTTATCGAAATATAATTTGGATCTTGCCATGATATGCTCTAATTTTCTTCGAGGCTTTTACATTACAAGTAATAGTACAATGGTTACTTACCTAATTTCATGCTTTTTGAAGCTTTTGCCAGGGTATGCTCTAATCTAAGTACAGAAATTTGCTGATCCGGATAACTAGGAGATGATGCAAGTGAAGGCACTCACATGTGTCGTGGGGTTGTCACGGCATATGTTACCATAGGGTAACTTTGAGTTGAGGGCGAGGCAAACTGGTGTCACAGAGGTTGTTTGCGTGGATGGGACAAAGGGTTTACCCTGGTTCGGCCTCTCCATTGGAGATAAAGACCTACTTCCAGCTACTCTAGTATTGATCTCGATGTCGATAACCCGGCTACGACAATAGAGCCGGATCTCGATTAGGGTTACAATGGTTTCTCTCTCGTGGGACTTGTGTAATATGAAAAGCTTGACCTAAACTTTGACCCAGGAGCCCCTTATATAGATGGCCGGGTCTCCTGGTATCTTACATGGTAAGGCCGGGCTACACTCGTACTAGGAGTTCTAAGCTATCTCCACATCCTCTTGATCTCCAGGTCTTGGACTCCGTGACGTGCACCGCCTCCGGGTCTTCTAGATCCTTCCTTAATTAAGCCGGGTTACCGCCAAATGATCCAGCCCACAGTTGAGTTCAGCCCATGAGTGAAAAAGCAGGCCAAGCCCAGCCTCCTGCCTGGCGGGTCTTCTTTCTCTCCATGGGTACACCGGGTTATCTTTCCCCAACATTAGCCTCCAGATTAGCTTGGATAACATGATGGTGAATTCTTGAGATGTCTTGCAATCTTGATGTGTTTTGCTCAAGCATTGCCATCCGGGCTATTCAAGTTAATCCCCTGAAAACATAAAAACATTGGCATATATAAATTATTAGTTTCAGTCAATCTTTTGTCTCCAGGCCGGCTCATTTTGGCGGCCATGCTATAACCCGCTTTCCGTTCCCGAGTCTTCTTACTATGAATTTTGTTTCTCGACACTTAGCAATAATTTTTCCCATCGAATATACGAATCGTCAGTCAACCTCTTAGTCAAAGATCTTATCTTTCTCTCTCAAATCTATCGCCAGATATCTCATCATGAATATCCTCTCTTTGTCATTATCTGTTTGTCGTTGACCTAAGTCAAAGATCCTCATCGTACTCCTCTTTTTACCGCAAGGCCCTTAGGGCTTTTTCACCATGCCCTATAAACAAGGACCACGATAAATGGGAATCACTTTCCCCATTCCCCTTGACCACTTCGTCTTCCTCCCGCGTGCAGCCGCCATTTCCAGATCCTAATCAAGCTCAATCCTCGCACGCACGCCACGCCATAGCCATCCTCAACCATCCCGCAGCTCTGCGCGCTCGATTCCCCAACTCAATCGCGTCCTCCAATCAAGTAGCGCACCCTCTCCGTGGTTCAATCTCAGAGCTAGGGTTCGTCGAGTTCATCTCCACCATTGGCCATCACCAGAGTGCCGCAGTAATGGGCAAGGAGAAGACCAAAGCAGGAGGCCCTGATACGTCTCCAACGTATCCATAATTTCTGCTGTTCCATGCTTATATTATACCATTTGCTACATGTTTTATATACACTTCGTATCACTTTTATGCATTTTCTGGGACTAACCTATTAACAAGATGCCACAGTGCCAGTTCCCTGTTTTCTGCTGTTTTTGGTTTCAGAAAGTTACTTCTGGAAATATTCTCGGAATTGCACGAAACAAAAGGCCAGGTCCCTATTTTTCCAGCACGTACACGGAGTCCGAAGGAGAGACGAAGGAGCCACGAGGTGGCCAAACCACCGGCGCGGCAGTGGGCCCAGCCGCGCCGCCTGTGGTTTGGGCCCCTCGGGGGTCCGCCGACATCGCCCCTTCGCCTATTTATTCCCCGAGACGCGAAAACCCTAAAACACCGAGCCTTTCATCCAGAACATATTCGCTGCCGCCGCCGTCGTCAACCCTAACTCGGGGGGTTCTGAAGCTCTTCCCGGCACCCTGCCGGAGAGGGGAATCATCACCGGAGGGCTCTACATCGCCATGCCCGCCTCCGGAGTGATGCGTGAGTAGTTCATCCTTGGACTATGGGTCCATAGCAGTAGCTAGATGGTTGTCTTCTCCACTTGTGCCATCATGTTTAGATCTTGTGAGCTGCCTATCATGATCAAGATCATCTTATTGTAATGCTACATGTTGTGTTTGCTGGGATCTGACTTATATTGATACCTATGTGGAGCTGAATATTATATTATCATGTCTATGTCATTTGTGATCTTGCATGCTCTCCGTTACTTGTTGAAGCCTTGGCCACGTGAATACTTGTAACTCCAAGAGGGGGTATTTATGCATGATAGTTGGGTTCAACCTCTATTTAACCTGGGATAGTGACAGCAAGTTCTAAGGTTGTAGATGTGTTGTTGCCACTAGGGGTAAAACAGCAATGCTTTATTCAAGGATGAATGTATTGTTTACATTACGCACATTACTTAATGCAATTGTCTGTTGCTTGCAACTTAATACTGGAAGGGGTACGGATGTTAACCGGAAAGTGGACTATTTAGGCATAGATGCATGCTGGATAGCGGTCTATGTACTTTGTCGTAATGCCCAAATGAATCTCATAGTAGACACCACAGCTCACACATGCATGTTATATGCACTTATCAATTGTCAATTGCCCAGCTGTAATTTGTTTACCCAGCATGTTAGTTATCTTATTGGAGAGACACCACTAGTGAACTGTGGACCCCGGTCCATTCTTTTACATCTGAAATACAATCTACTGCAATCATTGTTCTCTACTGTTTTATGCAAACAAACATCATTTCCATTCGATACGTTTAACCCTTTGTTTTCAGCAAGCCGGTGAGATTGACAACCTCACTGTTAAGTTGGGGCAAAGTAATTTGATTGTGTTGTGCAGGTTCCACGTTGGCACCGGAATCCCTGGTGTTGCGCCGCACTACACTCCTTCACCAACACCTTCGAAGCAAACCTCGTTTTCCTACTGGTTCGATTAAACCTTGGTTTCATACTGAGGGAAAACTTACTGCTGCACTCATCATACCTTCCTCTTGGGGTTCCCAACTGACGTGTGACGTACAAGCATTGTTTCTGGCACTATTAACCTAGAGCCACCAACACGTTTTCTGGCGCCGTTGCCGGGGAAAACGAATTGCTTCTGCAAGGGGAGTCTCTCACACCCAATCTCTTTACTTTGTTATTTGTCTTGCTTAGTTTATTTTTATTTAGTCTTGTTTGCTCTCTTTATCAAAAACACAAAAAAATTAGTTACTTGTTTAATTCAGTTTGTTTTTTTTTCAAAATGAGTACTCCTGAGAACACTAAGTTGTGTGACTTCACTAGCACAAACAACAATGATTTCATATGCACTCCTATTGCTCCACCTGCTTCTACAGCAGAATTTTATGAAATTAAACCTGCTCTATTAAATCTTGTTATGAAAGAGCAATTTTCTGGTGTTAGTACTGATGATGCTGCTGCCCATCTTAATAACTTTGTTGAACTTTGTGAAATGCAAAAGTATAAGGATATGGATGGGGATATTATAAAACTGAAACTTTTTCCTTTCTCCTTGAGAGGAAGAGCTAAAGAATGGTTGCTTTCTTTGCCTAGAAATAGTATTAATTCTTGGACAAAATGCAAAGATGCTTTCATAGGGAAATATTATCCTCCTGCTAAGATTATATCCTTGAGAAGTAGCATTATGAATTTTAAACAACTTGATAATGAACATGTTGCTCAAGCTTGGGAAAGAATGAAATCTTTGGTGAAGAATTGTCCCACTCATGGACTGACTACTTGGATGATCATCCAAACCTTTTATGCAGGATTAAATTTTTCCTCAAGGAACTTATTGGATTCAGCCTCTGGAGGAACCTTTATGTCCATCACTTTAGGTGCAGCAACAAAGCTACTTGATGATATGATGATCAACTATTCCGAATGGCACACCGAAAGAGCTCCTCAAGGTAAGAAGGTAAATTCTGTTGAAGAAACCTCCTCTTTGAGTGATAAGATTGATGCTATTATGTCTATGCTTGTGAATGGTAGATCTCATGTTGATCCTAATAATGTTCCTTTAGCTTCATTGGTTGCTCAAGAAGAGCATGTTGATGTAAACTTCATTAAAAACAACAACTTCAACAACAATGCTTATAGGAATAATTTTGGTAGCAACAATTATAAGCCTTATCCTTCAAATGGTTATGGCAATTCTTATGGTAATTCCTACAGCAACAATAGAAGTGTGTCCTCTGATCTTGAAGCTATGCTTAAAGAATTTATTAGCACACAAAAAGCTTTCAATAAAACTGTTGAGGAAAAGTTTGAAAAAATTGATGATCTTGTCTCTAAAGTTGATAGTCTTGCTCATGATGTTGAAATTCTAAAACTGAAAGTTATGCCTAATGAAGTTAAAGATATAAGTCATTTGCTACAGCAAATGCCATCCAAGTTCGAATTGATAATAATATTAGGATGTTGGCTGAATTGCATGCTAGGTGGGAAAAAGAGGAAGAACTTGAAAAAGAGAATAGTATAGTTAGAGTTTGTACTATCACCACCACTAGTAATGCTAATGTTTCACATGCTAGTAAACCTCCTACTATTGATGGTAATGTTATTGGTGTTGTAATGTCTCTACTACTTCTGCAAAGCGTTTGAAATTGCCTAAAACTGCTGAAACTTTTTCTGATAAAAGTGCTGAAATTTTTCAAACTATTGGAGACAATGGTTCCACCACCATTGACAATAATGATTTTGATTTTGATGATTGTAACATCTCTGAAGTTATTATGTTCTTGCAAAAATTAGCTAGAAGTCCCAATGCTAGCACTATTAATTTGGCTTTTACAAAGCATATTACAAATGCTCTTTTGCAAGCTAGGGAGGAGAAGTTGAAACTTAAAGCTTCTATTCCTAGGAAATTAGAAGATGGTTGGGAACCCATCATTAAGGTAAAGGTGAATGATTTTTATTGCAATGCCTTGTGTGATCTTGGTGCAAGTGTTTCAGTTTTGCCCAAGAAGCTTTATGATATTCTTGATTTGCCACCTTTGGAACATTGTTATTTGGATGTTTTTCTCGCTGATAATGCTATGAAGAAACCTTTGGGGCGAGTTAATGATGTTTTTATTACAGTAAAAATAACCTTGTCCCCGTTGATTTTATTGTTATGGATATTGAATGCAATGCATCTTGTCCTATTGTTTTGGGAAGACCTTTTCTTCGAACTGTTGGTGCCATCATTGATATGAAAGAAGGTAATATAAGGTACCAATTTCCTCTCAAGAAAGGTATGGAACACTTCCCTAGGAAGAGAATGAAGTTACCTTTTGACTCTATTGTTAGAGCAAGTTATGATGTTGATGCTTCTTCTCTTGACAACACTTGATTTTCACTTTCTGCGCCTAGCTGAAAGGCGTTAAAGAAAAGCGCTTATGGGAGACAACCCATCGTTTTTATTTGCTGTTATTTTTGTTTTCTTTGAGTCAAGGAGTTTTGTTACTTCTGTAGCAACTCCTTTGTATCTTTATTTTATCGCAATGTTGTGCCAAGTAAAGTTCTATATTGAAAGTTGATGCAAGATTTGGATTTCTGCGCAGTGACAGATTTTTAGCTGTCACGGATTTGAGCTTATCTCCCTGTAGAAAATTCAAAAAATTCTGAGAAAAATCACGCATATTCCTGAGATATGTACGCAACTTTCATTATTTTAGGCCAGATCCATCTGAGCAACTTAAGTGCCTCGAAAAAATTCGTCATTCCAGACTGTTCTGTTTTTGACAGATTCTGCCTTTTGTTTTGCATTCGCTCTTTTACTGTGTTTGTGTGGATTTCTTTGCTCCACAAAGCATTGGTGGCTGTAGCTAATGTCCAGAAGCTTTGGGATTGATTGTATCATTACAGAATATGAGAATTTTTGATTATGCACTAACCCTCTAATGAGAACTGTCTTGAGTTTGGTGTGAAGGAAGTTTTCAAGGATCAAGCGAGAAGGGTGATATTATGTGATCAAGAAGAGTGAAAAGCCTAAGCTTGGGGATGCCCCCGTGGTTCATCCCAACCATATTCAGAGAGACTCAAGCGTCTAAGCTTGGGGATGCCCAAGGCATCCCCTTCTTCATCAACAAACTTATCAGGTCATCTCTAGTGAAACTATATTTTAATTCTTTCACATCTTATGCGCTTTACTTGGAGCGTCTGTGTGTTTTTATTTTTGTTTTTGTTTGAATAAATTCGGATCCTAGCAATCCTTGTGTGGGAGAGAGACACGCTCCGCTTTTTCATGTGAATACTCATGTTCTTCACTTATATTTGTTGAGTATTCTTAACTAGCTACTGCAGTGCTTTTAGCTCCTGTTTTTCATGCATCTCTTCGAGCTGTTAGCACTTGTTTATAAATACTCTCTTGCTGCATTATATTATCATTTGGAGAGTTTATGTTTAAATAAATTATTGGTGTTTGTTTGGAAGAAAGAAAATGCTACATGTAGTAGTTGGTATTGGAAAAGACATATGCATTCTTGTAGATCATTGTCTTGTTTTGATTTGATGCTTTGCAATTGTTTTGAGCTCTCAAGTAGATCATGTTTAAGCTCTTGCATCATGTAGTTAAAGCCTAGTAGTGGAGAACTACCGTAGAGCTTGTTGAGACTTGGGATGCATATTTGTTCTCTCTAAGGTCTAGATATTTTCTGGTAAAATGTTTGAGCAACAAGGAAGACAGTGTAGAGTCTTATAATACTTGCAATATGTTTTTATGTGATTCTTGCTGTACCGGTTTATACTTGTGTTTGCTTCAAACAACCTTGCTAGCCTAAACTCTGTACTGAGAGGGAATGCTTCTCGTGCATCCAAAACTTGAGCCAAAACCCATGCCATTTGTGTCCACCATACCTACCTACTATGTGGTATTTCCTGCCATTCCAAGTAAATATTTCATGTGCTACCTTTAAACTATTCAAAACTTTATTACTCCTTATTTGTGTCAATGTTTTATAGCTCATGAGGAAGTATGTGGTGTTTTATCTTTCAATCTTGTCATTTACTTCTGACAGACTTTCACCTGGACTAGTGGCATATACATCCGCTTATCCAATAATTTGCAAAAAGAGCTGGCAACGGGGTGCCCAGCCCCAATTAATTACAACTTTCATTAATAATTCTCTTCACATGTTTTGCCCTGATTTATCAGTAAGCAACTTAATTTTGCAATAGACACTCCTCCATGGTATGTGAATGTTGGAAGGCACCCGAGGATTCGGTTAGCCATGGCTTGTGTAAGCAAAAGGTTGGGAGGAGTGTCATCTATAAAGAAACTAAAATACATGTGTAAACAAAAGAGAAGAGGGATGATCTACCTTGCTGGTAGAGATAACGTCCTTCATGGGAGCCGCTCTTTGAAAGTCTGGTTGACAAGGGGGTTAGAGTGCCCACTACCATTCGTTGACAACAACAAACACCTCTCAAATACTTATTTTGTGCTCTCTATATGCTTTCGAAAACTTAAAAAGCTCTAGCACATGATTTAATCCCTGCTTCCCTCTGCGAAGGGCCTATCTTTTACTTTATGTTGAGTCAGTTTACCTACTCCTTTCTATCTTAGAAGCAAACACTTGTGTCAACTTTGTGTGCATTGATTCTTACATATTTACTTATTGCACTTGTTATATTGCTTTATGTTGACAACTATCCATGAGATATACATGTTACAAGTTGAAAGCAAATGCTGAAACTTAATCATCCTTTGTGTTGCTTCAATGCCTTTTACTTTGAATCTATTGCTTTATGAGTTACCTCTTATGCAAAACTTTTTGATGCTTGTCTTGAAAGTACTATTCATGAAAAGTTTTTGCTTATATGATTCATTGTTTACTCTTTATCTATTTGTTAGCAAACTATAGATCATTGCTTTGAGTCACTTCATTCATGACATGAGCCTTGCAATATATTGATCAAGATTGTGTGAAAGCATGTCTCCTCAGAAATTATTTGTTGTTATCGTTTTACCTACTCGAGGACGAGTAGAACTAAGCTTGGGGATGCTTGATACGTCTCCAACGTATCCATAATTTCTGCTGTTCCATGCTTATATTATACCATTTGCTACATGTTTTATATACACTTCGTATCACTTTTATGCATTTTCTGGGACTAACCTATTAACAAGATGCCACAGTGCCAGTTCCCTGTTTTCTGCTGTTTTTGGTTTCAGAAAGTTACTTCTGGAAATATTCTCGGAATTGCACGAAACAAAAGGCCAGTCCCTATTTTTCCAGCACGTACACGGAGTCCGAAGGAGAGACGAAGGAGCCACGAGGTGGCCAAACCACAGGCGCGGCAGTGGGCCCAGCCGCGCCGCCTGTGGTTTGGGCCCCTCGGGGGTCCGCCGACATCGCCCCTTCGCCTATTTATTCCCCGAGACGCGAAAACCCTAAAACACCGAGCCTTTCATCCAGAACATATTCGCTGCCGCCGCCGTCGTCAACCCTAACTCGGGGGGTTCTGAAGCTCTTCCCGGCACCCTGCCGGAGAGGGGAATCATCACCGGAGGGCTCTACATCGCCATGCCCGCCTCCGGAGTGATGCGTGAGTAGTTCATCCTTGGACTATGGGTCCATAGCAGTAGCTAGATGGTTGTCTTCTCCACTTGTGCCATCATGTTTAGATCTTGTGAGCTGCCTATCATGATCAAGATCATCTTATTGTAATGCTACATGTTGTGTTTGCTGGGATCTGACTTATATTGATACCTATGTGGAGCTGAATATTATATTATCATGTCTATGTCATTTGTGATCTTGCATGCTCTCCGTTACTTGTTGAAGCCTTGGCCACGTGAATACTTGTAACTCCAAGAGGGGGTATTTATGCATGATAGTTGGGTTCAACCTCTATTTAACCTGGGATAGTGACAGCAAGTTCTAAGGTTGTAGATGTGTTGTTGCCACTAGGGGTAAAACAGCAATGCTTTATTCAAGGATGAATGTATTGTTTACATTACGCACATTACTTAATGCAATTGTCTGTTGCTTGCAACTTAATACTGGAAGGGGTACGGATGTTAACCGGAAAGTGGACTATTTAGGCATAGATGCATGCTGGATAGCGGTCTATGTACTTTGTCGTAATGCCCAAATGAATCTCATAGTAGACACCACAGCTCACACATGCATGTTATATGCACTTATCAATTGTCAATTGCCCAGCTGTAATTTGTTTACCCAGCATGTTAGTTATCTTATTGGAGAGACACCACTAGTGAACTGTGGACCCCGGTCCATTCTTTTACATCTGAAATACAATCTACTGCAATCATTGTTCTCTACTGTTTTATGCAAACAAACATCATTTCCATTCGATACGTTTAACCCTTTGTTTTCAGCAAGCCGGTGAGATTGACAACCTCACTGTTAAGTTGGGGCAAAGTAATTTGTTGTGTTGTGCAGGTTCCACGTTGGCACCGGAATCCCTGGTGTTGCGCCGCACTACACTCCTTCACCAACACCTTCGAAGCAAACCTCGTTTTCCTACTGGTCGATTAAACCTTGGTTTCATACTGAGGGAAAACTTACTGCTGCACTCATCATACCTTCCTCTTGGGGTTCCCAACTGACGTGTGACGTACAAGCATTGTTTCTGGCACTATTAACTTAGAGCCACCAGGCCCAAGGCCGTGAAGAAGTTAGCGAAGAAGGGAGCAAGCTCCGCCGCGGCCGCCAGCGCCGCTCCGGTGAACTGGACCCGCTCCTCTGTCACGGAGCTTTCCCTGCAGACCTTTGTGAACAGAGGAGAGCTACCTCCAAAGAAAGAGATTGAATGGCGAGCTCCAGGAGAGGAGACGCGACCAAATCCTCAAAAAGGTGAAATCGTCGTTCTTCTTGATCATGTCACACGAGGGCTTCGTCCTCCTGGTTCTCTGTTCTTCGTAGAGTCCTTAAGTAACTACGGCTTGACTACCTTTGATATTCCTCCCAACTCAATCCTCAACATAAGTAATACGTAGTTTTCTGTGAAGATTACCTGCAAATGGCTCCTAGCTTGGAGTTATTTTTAGAGATCTTTTACTGCAATCCTTCTCGCAAAAAGCAGCCACTTGGCCCTTATGGTGGTGTTTCTATCAACGCCGGAAAGTTAACAACTTTTCGGCCCTTGAGCTCGCCAGCCACCCAAAGGGGTGGCAAAATTCTTATTTTTATTGCAAAGATACTTCCCCAGAGTCGGATGACGCTCGTTACCCGGCTTTCCGCAATTCTCCCTTGGTCTATAATGCCAAGATGAACAGCTTTGCCAGCAACGAAGACCGGGTGTTACTTGCTGATATCCAGACCGGGCCAAGGCCCTCCTCGCTCATGGCCTCGAGGCACTGACCTAGTCAAGTGCTGGATTGGCTGGTTCATCTAGCTGCTGAGCATCAGGACCCGGTTGTTCCACCAATACACCGGTCCACAACAGACGACATGCGTTACTTCGAAGTAACGCTTCTTGAGGACCAGATTGTCAAGACCGCCAAGACTCTTCTTGGCGAGAAGAAAACTGCTATAGCTGAAACGGGCTTGCCCCGTTTTATGCTAACAACCGGTTCCTTCGGTATGATCCTACTTTATCTCCTTTTCACTCTCTCGTACCTCATTTCATAAATATCCTTTTTTAAACTTTGAACCCATTTTCCAGGACCCGGCATGGTGGAGAGAGAATCATGTACACGTGACTGCTTCGGGTGATGAAGATTCTGACTCCAACGATGGAGAGGAAGAAGAAGAAGACGGTGAGCTTGACTCCTTGGGCGGCTCTTCCTCAACTTACTTGACAACGAAGCTTCTCTCCAAGGTTAAAACACTAACAACTCATCTATTTGCTTTCCAGATACTGCTGACCGGCTAACACTGTTTTGCCGGGTCCAGAAGACATTGAGTCGCCCAGCAAGAAGAGAACCAGATCCACAGTACTGAAGGTGCCGTATTCTCGCATTTCTGATTATATGATGAACAACATCTCTCAACTTCGAGCTCAACCACAGGAAAACGAAGCTGCCAAGGAAACTGAGGCCAGCAAACGCCGCAAGACCCGATCCAACGCTAGCCAAGAATCTTTGAACACAGGTATCCCTTCGTGTTCCCTGTCTCGCTGGACCAAGTCAATACAAAAGACTCCTAGCACCTCTCACCATTTAGCTGGCAAAATCCAGGTCTCAGATTCCCAATCTTTGTCAGTTTCTTCAGGTGACAGCGTGAACCTTCCTGACGATTTCCACGTCAACATTGGGTATATTTCTTTCTTCTCAAATTTTTCCAACCCTTTTTATTTCTTTTCAGCATTAACTGATCCGATTCTTGTATAAACAGAGCGAAGGCCACACCTCTTGACGTAGCCGGGTCTTCTTCCCACAAAGTTATGACCGAGCCTGCACCTACAGAGGCTCCTGTTCATGACTCCATTGTGGAGGAAACCCTAGAGAAGGGCATGGAAGAAAAGGTTCCTTCGCCTCCAGCTTCACTCCAAGAGCAGACCCGGGCAACACTCCTGCCGGGTCTCCTCCGACTGCTGCCAAGCCACCCAGAACTCTCCTGGGAAATCTCCCGGGTCTGGCTCGGGTACGAACGATGAGGTGCAATACTTGGGCACCCGGACCACAACTACTGAAGCTCCATCCACAGTAATAGCAAAGATTATTGAACCAGAGGTGAAAGCTGAGGCAAGCACACATGGGAAAGAGCCATTGTATACTCCGAGCGCCTGGCTCTGGAGGACATGGAGCTGCCGGCCCTTATCTCTGAGTACTTTTCCCGGCTGTCCCAACATAAGGGACTTGAAGCTGAGCTTGTCACTACTATCCAGAAACGCCACCAGGTAACCTTCTTCTCTCCTTTACTCCCTAACTCCCAAGCTCCAAGTTTATTTAACTTGTTGAATAAGCTTGGTGCTTAATTAGTATAACTAAAAATAAATTAGCCCCAAGTGCTAGTTTGTCTGTTTACAGCATACTAGAACTCATAGCTATTACTTTATGAAAACTTAAAATTTCCCAGCCCCAAGTGTCGGGTTACATGCTTGCAGTAATCTAGGACTTGTCTTTCTAAATCATACAACCTGATACTGTAAAGCTTTTACTTGCTTTAAGAACTTTCAAATCTGAATAGACCCCAAGTGTCGGGCTGCATGCTTGCAGCAACTCGGGACTTGTAACTCTGAATTTCTTTTTAACAAATTTTCGTTGTCAAATTTTATACTCAAATGGATACAACTACCTTTTTCAGCAACATGTGTCCCAAGCCACTCAGAAATCCAGCAGCTCAAAGAGCAACTCTCGACTGAGACCGGCTAAAAGCCGAGGCACAAGAGAAAGCCCAGAACCTCGAGACCTCGCTTGCGGACGCAAAAGAAGAAAACATGTCCTTGAAAAAGGACATGGAAGAACACGAGGAGAACTGGAAGACTCGGCTCGAGACTGCTGAGAGAAACTAGCCGAGACACAAAACATATGACTCCTTTACACATCTGCTAAAGGAAATCGTTTGCTGCTGTTTGGGGTAAAATTGCTCTCTCTTTCTTTATAACTATCATTCCTCTTATCACAACATTCTATTGACTGAACTTTTCTGTACTACAATTTTTCCAGGCCCTCGCAATGCCATGAACTTGAAGACCCCCTGATGTCAAACTCCAGGCCTTGCTTACATTATTAAGACAATTGTACTATGGAGCCGGGCGGCTATTGCAGCAGCTCGTGGACTGGAGTCTCCACCAAGCTAGCTGAGGGACTTCCTCGCGCAGCTGTCCACAATTCCAGATGGATGACC